>JAODAL010008320.1:0-118534 GCA_025379985.1 Phyllomedusa bahiana | reverse complement strand
GGATTGCAGGGGGGACCCGCCGATCTCCGCATGCGCACTCGAACAAAGGAACCTCAAAGCCATCTTGGATGAGGGCAAGCCCAACGTTACGCTTCACAATATAATTGCACTGTGGGCAGCGCTCGCTAGGATCCCCCCTCCAAGTGGATAAAAACTATAATAAATAAAAAAAAAAACAAATTTAAATATTTAGTACGGCCGGGACACAATTTTAAAAAAAGAGGGAAGAAAGTGCTTTGCAATGCGTGACACTTTGGGTGGCCACACATCAAGATACTCAAGCAAGTCCGAAAAAGAAAGTGAATCACCACTCCCCCGATTCAAAAAAATGCCCTCCCCCTCATTTTAAAAGGGCCCCAAAAAATGCAAAAAATTTTTTGTGCATAATGGGGATCCCATAGAGAAAAGCCCCCGGACCTAGGTGACTCCAACCGTATGTAAACCAAGAAAAAAATAATCAAAAAAAAAGAAAATATTAAAAAAATAAATAAAAAAAATCGCGATGGAGTGGTGATTCACTATTCTTTTGTATTTTTTATTTATTATTTTTATATCCACTTTGGGGGGGCATCCTAGGATGCGCTGCCCACAACTTTTGGGAAATTGTAAAAGCGGTAATCGGGGCTTCCATCAACCAAGATGGTTTTTTGAGGTTCCCTTTGTTCGAGTGCCATGCCGAGTTTTGGGGCGGCCCCCGCTGCATACCCCTGGGATTCTAGATCCAACGCGCAGTGCTCCTCACAGAACCCGGACGCACATTGTTTTGCCCCGGGGGAGGAACATTGAATATCTTGATAGGGGGAGCTCATCCTCCCCTTTCCCTATAGGTAATATATTTGCACAAACTTATTTATTTTAACAATTTTTTAATCTTTTTTCACTTGTATGGACTTTGTATTTGAAGGTTGAGTTACCTGACTTGATTGTATTTTTTATCACATTGTCTTTTTTGATCACATATTTGATTGTCCCTTAAAAACTATTTTATATTTTTGTATAGCTAATTTGTTTCATACATATTAGACACTGTTCTATATAATCACCACTAAACCCACCTTTTAAATTTGCTTGAAAAAGGGTTTCTGAGTGAGCCGAAAACTTTTGCCTTTTTTGGACATGCAATAAAGCACCCCAAATTTTTTCATGCTATTTTCTGTGTTTGCAAATTGGTTTTCCCTTGGTTTTTAATTTGCCCTTTAGTTCTTTTGCCATTTGGGCCCCCACATTTGGTGAGGTGTGGCTTTTTTCCTATTTTTTTTTAGAAGATAAATAATAGAAAAAAGTATAAAGATAGATAGTAGTAAAATTTTATGGTTTAGAAAGATATGAGATAGTAGATAGATAATAGATAGATAATAGAAAATAGATAGATAGATAGACAGGAAATAATAACAGAAATAGATGATAGTAGGAAAAAAGACAGAAAAGAGACAACAGACAGAAAAGCCCAGACAGACAGAAGACGAAAGATAGAAGTAAAAGATAGATAGATAGATAGATAGATAGAAAAACATGGAAGATAGTACGACATGATAGAAATAGATAATAGATAGATAGTAGATCGAATGGATAGAAGATGAAAGATAGATAGATAATAAAGATAGATAGAAGATAGATAGATCGCCATGGATAGATAGTAGATCGACGTAGATAGATGTTAATAGATAGTAGATAAAGATAATAGATAGATAGATAGAAATAGTGATAGCATGGTCTGGGCATGAAAGAAAATCATTTGGAGGCGCACTATGATCCAAGGGTGGGCTGTGGACAGTGTTTTTTATGCCTTCTTAAATCTGTGGGGGTTTCAGCCACAATAAAAAAAAGACCCTCTAGTAGCATTATTAGTAAAAGGCCCCAAGAGTCCCATTTTCAGTCCTGTTTACATGACTCATACGGGTTTATTTTTGTAGTGTGGTCGGATAAATATCAAAAGGGCATAGAACCCCCTTGTGAGCTGGTAAATGTTAAGTCCCTGGAAAAAAAAGGGCCACCGCGTTTTTTTTCTCCGCATTCAAAAAACCCAAGGGGAAAAACTTTATTGGACTCCCCGAGAGCAATAGCAATAGGCAACTTGAAGCGCGGCTTTGTTTGCCTTGTGACTGCAGCACCGTGTTTACAGCGCACCTCGCCTCCCCTCCTGAATGCAGCGGTGACATTTTTGTAGCAGTTCATCATTCTAAGAGGCTGAAAAGAGTCTTCTTGTCAATCACAACCCATGTTCTACAACTATTCTCAGCTGTGTCAAAAAGATACAAGAGGAACATGTTGCATGTTCTTTTATTTGTTGCCCGCAGCACAGCTTTGTCCTGGGATTCTGATGGGACTCTCTATTCAGTGCAACACCTCTTGTGCTTCCCAGCAAGACTCGTGTCTTACAATGCACCCTGATGGTCAAAATCGTTATCTCATTCAGAACAGAAGTAACAGGGCAGAGAATAAATTGGACCATTAGGACGTTAGAAAGATCTACACTGGACAAAAGGTGGTGATTTCGGATGTCTCCGGGAGTAGGCACTGATTATAGGATTAGTATAATGCAGCCTCAGTTTAGGGTCTTTTTAATACCATTAGGTCATGCAGATCTAAGTTCCAAATGCTCGCCCAGTGCTTGTTAGGTAGGTTCTAGTGTAGTTTATTAATAAGGACTATATTTTCCCTTGACGCGCCTTAAAGGGGTTGTCTCACTACATTGATTCATCTGACCTCAGTTCTGTTTTCTTGGTTTCACTTTGAAATCAGGGGCGTGTTTACTGGCTTCTACTAGGCTGCAGTAGAAGCCAGGTCTGTAGCTATAGCAACCAGTGCTGCCAGCCTATCATGAGAGATCAAACAGGTCTGTAGCTGTAGCGACTTGAGGAGCTGATGCAACCCATACAAGAGGAGATATCTCAGAATAGGTGGGACACTGTTAATGGACATATATTGCAAAGTGACTTGTTTTTGCAAGATCTTTAAAATAAAAATCCCTGTAGTGAGACAACCCCTTTAAGCACTGCTATAATTATTTTTGATGAATCCATTTCTCTTTATAAAAATGCGTCATTCTTTGTAAAAAAAAAATGCATAAAAAATGCATTATTCTTTATAAAAATGCAAATGTAAGAGCCGCATATACAAATATAACATAGAAACACTGTATAGTATTACAGAACAACAGACACAAACTATGAGGTATTTATATCATAGGCAGCTGTGAGTGTCTGGGAGGAGGAACAAAACTAACCGGGTAACAACAGTGGATAAAGTCATGAGAAATTCTTAGTTGTCACATGAACTTTCAAATAGAAAAGATATAAATGAATATTTCTAAGGCAATAAAGGTACAAACTATTCCACTTCTAGCCAAGGTGTCCAAGATAATTGTCCTTTATTGCAAAAATGAGGTGGATCTCCCAATTTTAATTTGCAGGAACAATTAAAATTAACTCGTTTTATAACCTTTGAGACTGGCTAGTGCAGACTAGTGCAGTTCTAGCTGAAATGAAGATGTGAAAGGGATATGGTAAGTCATGGAGGCCAATATTTAAGATTGCCAACTCAGGGGCTAATGAAAGACGGAGACCCGCGACTTCTGAAATCAAGCGTGCAATTAAATTCCAAAACTTCTTGATTATCGGACATCCCTATTACACATGTAATATGGAGGCTTGCTGACCACTTCTTCCAACATAGATTGGATGAGCTCAGAAACTTATGTGCCAGTCTAGTAGGGGGTAAATACCATCTTAGATGGATTTTCTTCATAGTTTCTTTATGATCAAAACATTTTGAGAATTTGGAGGAGATATTGCTGGCTAAGAGCCATTGTTCTAAAGGGAATTGTCAATCAAATTATTTTTCCCACTTAAGCATAGAGGAAAATTTAGATTGTGATAGATTATTAGTTAGTATGTTGTGTACCAAATATTATTTATCATAGATGTAGTTATGAAAATCTTAGTATTGAGGGGAAGCATGCCGAATCAATTTTCCTATTCACACAACAGTGGAATTTCTGTGCCCCAATTCCTCCCTTTATTTAAAGGGGTTTTGCCATGATCTAATTGCATATTGCCTGCATCCAGCTCTTCAGCTCTGTGGGCTCAGAAGGGGACATGTGGAATTTGTTTGAATTGCATATCATGTGACCCAGCAGGATGACATCATTATGCCTTACCCCTCTCTAGTCAAAGAAAGTCTGTTTATGAAAAGAGTTGTAAGCAGCTACATTGTAGCTCTGAGGTTAAGCTTTTGCCTCACAGCACAAGGGTCCTAGGTTCAAATCCCTGCAGGAACCAAACCTGTGGATTTTTTTTCTCTTTATCAATGCACACACCTGATTGAGGTTTTTGTTTTTGTTTTTTTTTTTTTTTACTTATTTGCACTGTTACTAAGAAGTACAGAGGACGGGAGTAGAATGACAGCATCTGGGCTTTGAACAATCAGTAGCTGCCTGAGAGGAGAGGTGATGTCTGAGCATGTGCGACCAGGACTGAGGAGCTCTCAGCCCTGATCTTATCCCCGGAGACAAGCTGTAAACAATGGATCACTAAAGGAGCAACTAAAACTAAAATAGTACAGAATTGTTAATAATGATGAATGGTGAAAATGTTTGCTATTTCATTTGCAAAAATCCCACGTCAATTTTACGTCATGGCAAAACCCCTTTAAGTTTTTAGACTTATATTTTTACATTTTATAAATCCAAACCCAGTGACTTGCTAGATTAGTCAATGCAGCTATTTGTGTTGGTATTGGATGTGATAAGGTCTTGTTCTCACTTTAATTAAGTTACAGTCTTAATAATAACCCAAGTCATTTTGGGTTTACTGTAGGGTCCTATGGTGATCTAAGTATTATTCAGTAATATCCAGATGCTATTCCCATTTTATCGACCATATCTTGCTATATAAAACCCCCTTTAAAGTAAATATCCACCTTCTAACCTGACTTTTTGGTCTAGGACACAGTAAAGGTTACATTAACATTATATTGCTTTGCTTTTTATGATGTAGAGCTCCAAATCTCCTTTTAGAGAGTTAAAAGGGTTTCTCACTACAATAATTAGTTTTTAACATATAGGGACAGATAATTGAAGACTTTTTCTAAATACACTGCTTTGTTAATTTTTATTTGGTCAGGAGATAAAGAAGATTGTATCTCCTTTTACAGCACACAGGTTTCTCTGGTTATGACCATCTCTCTTCCTGCTCTCTCTTCTATTTCATTGCTTTAACCTGCCCTTACTCACTCAGTCCATCCATGGTGAGTCACCTTCTGCAAAGTCTTTTCTTTAGTAACAGACATTGAAAGCTTCTAATTTAGCTAAGTAAACACCTTATAGAACTCTGCAGCCTGGTGTAATACACCTTATAAATCTCTTGCACACATTGTCAGTGTTACAGGTTTAGCTAAAAACAGCATAGCTGATGTGTCAATCACTGCTATAGACCCCCCCCCACAGTCTGAACAGCATGTGTAATTCTAAAACTGACTGTACCTGTGAAACTGCATGGTGAGAAAACCCCTTTAAGTCATAAAATTCTGACTACCTGAAGCTACTACTAGTAGGAATTCAGGAGCATGCCGCACACGTTTTTCGTTTTTTTTTTACATTTGCATCACCAAATTGCAAAATGTTAACCTTCTCAGTTTTTTTTTTTACATATAACCTAATACAACATAATTGTATTTAATAGTTAGAAATACAACTCCTCCTACAAAAAAGCTCCATACAGCTATGTGAATAGAGAAATAAAAAAGTTATGTCTCTTTGAAGGCAGGAATGAAAATACTAAAACATTGTCAGTATAAATCTTTGCACCATGAGGGATTAAAAGTTATCCAAGATCTCACAGAAAACTGCATAGAAGACATCATATTATAAACTTAGCAATGAAATCATAAAAAACATGAAAATGTATCCAATTAAAGTGAGCTAATACTATCTCCCAATCTATTGCCCGGCCATCAAGGTTACACTGGAGAATGGAGGTGAAGGGGTTAACCATCCTGTGCACTAGAAAGCTTCTTCAGTTCTGCCCTTCCATCTACTCAAGTCTTCTTATCAGGCTTATTCAAATGTGTTAATCCAATCACAATACAATGACAGTGGATTAGGTCTCATAAGAGGGACAGGACAGGCCATGAGGTATATACTCTTATCTAATCCTATCTACATGTGGTTGAATGACAAAAGTACTGATTTTCGATTGTTCTTCTGGTCTTGGTCAACTCTTTGCTTCTTAAAATGTAGGTTGCTATTCCGTCATTGGGTTTTAGTTAATATATATCAGTTCTGACATTACTGGATCAGAACAGTTGCCTAACCTCAGGGGTTTTCTTGAGGTTTTCCTAGGTAAAGCCATCGTTATTGTGTTGGAGAGTCCAGTTCAGGGAATGGAGATGAGTGGTAATGCCAGGTACAGCCACATACAATGAAGCAGCAGTGTGCAAGGATAAACACAGACAAGGGCCCTTCATTCTGCAGAACAATAGGGATCTGACCCCCAGGACTCCCTTAGGGTAGGAGAACAATGTACATTCCCAGGAGATCCCTTTAAAGGTGTTTTCTCACTACAATGTTTAGCTTTTAACATGTAGGGAAGGGTAAATGAAGAATACTACTAAATACATTGCTTTGTTTATTTTGCTTTGTTCAGGAAATAAAGAAGATTTTGTCTTCTCTTATAACAAACATTTCTGTGGGTATTGATCATCTCTCCCTAAAACTCCCTGTTCTCGTTTACCTCTAATTGCTCAAGGCTCAGTTAGTCCGTCAATGGTGAGTCACTCTCTGCAGAGTCTTATCTCTAGCAACTGATTTTATTTACTTAAAGGGGTTGTCTCACTACAAAGATTGCTTTTTATGTTAAAGATCTTGCAAAAACAAGTCACTTTGCAATATATGTCCATTAACAGTGTCCTACCTATTCTGAGAGTCCCCCTCTTGTATGGGCTGCACCAGCTCCTCAGGTCGCTATAGCTACAGACCTGTTTGATCTATCCTGATAGGCTGCACCAGCTCCTCAGGTCGCTATAGCTACAGACCTGTTTGATCTCTCCTGATAGGCTGCCAGTGCTGGTCGCTATAGCGACAGACCTGGCTTCTGCTGCAGCCTAGTAGTAGCCAGTAAACAAGCCCCTGAATTCAAAGTGAAACCAAGAAAACAGGACTGTGGTAACATGAATCAATGTAGTGAGACAACCCCTTTAACTAAATGAGAGGCTTTCACTCTTTAGAGCTCTGTAACCTTGTGTAATACACATTATGAACCTCCTGTACTTATGTCACTGGAGCTGTAGTAGCTAGGAGTAGCAAAGCTGATATGTCAGTCACTGCTTCAGACCCACCCACAGCCTGAACAGCATGTGGGAGTCTAAAGCTGGCTGTGGCTCTGTGAAAATGCATGGTAAGAAAACCTATTTAATCAACCTGGAACAACATGGCTGACATAATTGGCTGCTGATTATTGTTTTGAGAATTTAAAAAGTACACCCCTGTACCCCATGTGTTAAATTCTTATTAAAAGCCCATAATTTTTTTATATGATCACCTAAAAATTAAAAGCTTATAATTTTTTTTTTAATCTAAACATGGCCATGCACTGTTAACCAAACTCCCACCCCACCTTCATGCACATGCATGTGTTTTCAATGGGAAGAGGAAAAGAAGTCGCCACCAGAGCCCTGCAGTGGGTTGATCTCCACGAAGAACAAAAGGATCTGGCTTTGAAATCCCACATGCCCAATCTTTTTTCCATCTGTCGGCATCCTTCCTCTGTACACATACAATATTTGGCCAGAACTGCTGGTTTGGTTAACTTTTGTCTAATGTATATGGGGGCCTAGACCTCAAGTTACTCTCTTTGGGGATTAGTTAAAAAGTCTTGTTCAGGTTGTCCCATTGTATTGGTTTCACCTTATATTGTGTATGGGAAAAAAGCTGAGGAACTCCATAGCATACTCTATTGGATGTAGTTATCCTCAAGTCACATGTAACTCACAGGAGCCTTGCAATGTGAAAGGGATTTGAGCCAAACCAGTTAAGTTCATCTACAGACAGCTGTTTCAGGGTATTTGCCCCTCGTCAGTGCAGCACAGACCTTCCTGGTTGGCTGGGTGAGAGGCAAGAGTGGCTTAGAAGGGGGAAAAATCTTTCCTTGGGGAGAGGAACCAACTAATTGGTCAGTGTGAAGATTTACTTGCCTTTCAGACCTCACTGACTGTTTTGCATAAAGCAAAGGCTTATGGGAAAAGAGCTGAGGAGCTCCACAGAGCACTGTATTGGATGTAGTTATCCTCAAGTCAGCTCTATTCCCATCAACCTTACTATACGCGCCGCAGTACATCATGTGAACATACCCTTATAGACATGTAACAAAACAATTTTTGCAAGTAATGGGATTTAATAGGTAAAAATATCCAACTGTAAAAGCATCCTCCAATACTTTTGGCCTGTTTTAGTTCACAATACACATAATAGGACATTGGTTTCAGGATATAGTCAGAAATAGTTGGGAAAAGATTTGCAGCCGGTGGAATTTTCTGGCATTAGAGCTAAAATATCCCTATATTCCTTGTAGACCATCTCTGTACAGTCCTTCCGATGGTGATTATTATTCTGGAAAATGTCATATTCACACCAGGCAGTGAACAGTAAGCGACTCACCTTGCATTATAGGAGATCACCTAAGGTCTTAGGGGTGTGTCTGTCAACAAGCTTGTCGACTGATTCCAATGAATACAGCCTAGGAATACAATACAGGCTATAACTCAGGATCAGTACAGAATATAGTCATAAAATTACTCCTTTTTTTGCGTAAATAGTATACAATGTTTAAAGGAATCCCTGGGTGTAAAAATCAGATCTAATTTGTCAGGAATATAAACAATTCCCATTATTAATATATATAAAAGGTAACAACATAGATCCCTGAATAGTAAAATCAATACAGGTGATTATTAATGCAGTGTTCTACACCACAAAGGAAGAACATGTAAGGGAAGGTTGTCCTGGAATATGGCGGGATAATTGGACAAGATGAAGGGTATCCCTGTGATTAATTGTTCTGCATGGTGTGACGTGTGAGTGATATCGATTTGTTAGTGCTCATATTTCTCTTTTCCAGTAAAAATATTGAGAAATCAATTTCATATAAATGAAAAACAATATTTTCATAGAAACATATCATAGCCAAGCATAGAGAGCATCAAGATGGAAAGCAAGAGCTCCCATGTAATCATTGCCAATCTGCCGCTAAACTCGTATCGGCCTCTATTGTTTCCACCGTTGGCCTATTATTATTATTTATTTTAGAGCGCCATTGATTCCAGGGCGCTGTACATGCAGGGGGTTACATACATAACAAATGTTGAACAGATATAATGGTGACGATAAATGACTTGTAACTGATACAGAGGGGAGAAAGGACCCTGCCCACGAAGGCTTACAATCTACAAGGAAGAGGGGGAGAGACAGAAGGTGAGGGGCAGACATGTTTGGGGGGTGGAGTAGAGGCAGTGGGGTTATTGTAGGTTATAGGCTCCTGAAGAGATAGGTTTTCAGGTTGCTTTTGAAACTGGTGAAAGTTGGGGAGAGTCTGATGTGTTGGGGCAGTGAGTTCCAGAGTGTGGGGGAAGCACGGGAGAAGTCTTGGAGACGGTTTTGTGAGGAGCTGATGAGAGGAGCGCAGAGAAGAAAGTCCTGTGAGGAGCAGAGATTGCGAGAGGGGAGGTTTCTGGAGATTAGGGCAGAGATGTATGGAGGGGAGAGGTTATGGAGAGCCTTGTAGGTCAGGGTTAGTAACTTGAACTGGATTCGCTGGCCAATGGGTAGCCAGTGAAGGGATTGAAAGAGGGGAGAGGCAGAGGAGTAGCGAGGAGAGATGGAAAAGATGGGCAGCAGAGTTGAGGAGGGTTTGAAGGGGAGCAAGAGTGCTGGATGGGAGGCCACAGAGAACGGTGTTGCAGTTAGCGGTTAGCGTTAGTTTTACTTTTTATCGGTTATTTATGCTGTTTTTTACTTGGAATTCTGATCATGTGCATTGTGCCTGGTTGTGAATGTGTTACTTGGCTGTTATACAAAAATGCAAAAGAAATTGAATCAAAAGAAGTGTTTTGGTGTCAGCAGACAGACAGTTTTCCCTGAAACCGTTCATGTTTCACATTATGTACCTGGAAATTCCTTCTGACAAATGATCCCCACGGGAGCGAGCTCCTGACATTGCCACAGCCATCTTGGGCTCCGAATTGCACAACGTGGTACCCTACAGTTTGCAGCTGTCTCAGTCATTGGCGAACAACACGTACCAGTACAGGCAGAAGGTTTTATGTAATGCAACGCACAAAAAGCCAATAAGAGAATCAGTTTTAAATAGGAACTGACAGGATGACTCGGAGGTTTTTGTTTTTTTTCTTTTGTAAGAAAAAAAAGGGGATGTAGCCGATTTACCTTTTCAGGGAGAAAGTAAGTCGTTTTGTCAGACGCTTCCAGGAAGAAAGATCAATGGATCTTGCCATTGATATCATAGAATACACATGTTATTTCTAATTTTCACTAGTATAAATGGACTTAACAATTGGTGGAACTTGAGTACATGGAGGTATAGATTGTTTATAGATCCAATATTCGTTATTGGTTCCTTTATTTCTTTTTATCAGAAAAAAAAACAACCACCACTATAAGAGTAAAGTAGTCAGCTTAGAGCATCTAGCCAGTCACTGGTTTCACTGGTCTGTAAATGACATCATGTTTATCACGTTAGTGGGACTCTCTCTACTGGCCAGAGTACAGCTCCATTGAACAGCTCATGTTTTGGAGGACTTAAAGGGGTTGCCTCAATCTCATTTCATACCTCCTGCATCTAACTCTTCAGCTCTGTGTGCTCAGAAGGGGGTGTGTGTGATTCGTTTGATGTGACCCAGCAGGATGACATCACCAGGTCTTTCCTCTCTCTAGTCAAAGAAAGGTCTGTTTATGTATGGAGCTCTGAGAAGCTACAATGTAGCTCAGTGGTAAATGTTTTGCCTCACAGCACATGGGTCCGAGGTTCAAGTCCCTGCAGAAACCATACCTGTGGATTTTTTTTCTCTTTATCAATGCACATACGTCATTGATGTTTCTTTTTTTAATTTATTTGCACTATTTGACTAATTACTAAGGAGTACAGAGGACAGGAGTAGAATGACAGCACCTGGGGGTTTGAACAATCAGTAGCTGCCTGAGAGGAGAAGTGATGTCTGAGCATGTGCGACCAGGACTGAGCAGCTCTCAGCCCTGGTCGTATCCCCTGGAGACGAGCTGTAAACAATGGATCACTAAAGGAGCAGTTAAAAGAAAAACAGTGCAGAATTTTTTATAATGATGAATGAGGAAAATGTTTATTATTCAATTTGCAAGCTTCCCATGTCACTCTTACTTCATGGCTAAACCCCTTTAAAGGGTTACTCCCACCATACTGATTAGCTTTAGGTATACAGACAAAAGTAAATAAAGACTATTAGCAAATACAGTGCTGTTCTGATTTTTGCTTCATTTCAAAGTTAGATCAGTTTTATCTCCTGCTTGTTTACAGAAGGTTTCCTAGACTACCAACCACCTCTCTCTGCTCTGGCAGTGGTCAGAAGGGTGATATCACTATCTGCTGTTTCTTATCAGCAATAAGCTTGTTTATGCTTCTTACTGAAAAACGTCAAACCTTCAGAGCTCTGTAGCAATCTGCCCTGCTGTTAAAACTCCTCGATCACCAATGTCTCTCTAACAAGATCAGTTAGCAATAGCAGAGCTGAAATGTCAGTCACTGCTTTAACTCACCCACAGCCTGAACAGGAAGTGGGAGCCTCAAGCTGGCTGTGAGGTGAAAGCTTTGTGAAATAGCCCAGATGGGAAAACCCATTTTATGCTACCCATTCATTTGGCTTATGTAGCTAAGCATCAGGTGTTTCAGCTGCCAGACTCATGGCTATGGTCATTATGTCCTCAGTTTGAGAAAGGGTTGTCCAGATGGGATGACCCCTTGGGAGGACCTGTGACCTCTCCTGACAGGTCTGTTTTAGTAAATCCTTGTGTTCCCTGTAAAATAACAATTCTGGAGCCTCTTCTCTTATATCTCTGGGTTGTGCTGTTCCTCTGTTATTCCTCCTAGCAATTGATTAAATAATTATCAGATAGGTGTTACCGTTCCAGTTTTCAGAAGGGTGTCCCTACAGTCACTGACTCTCCACGCTTACTGGAGAATGTCAGACTATGCAGGGACAACCCCCTCACCCAAATCGGTGACACCCATATGACAGATTTCTAGAAGGAATAACAGAGGAACAGCATAACGTAGAGTTATAAGAGAAGAGGCTCCAGGATTGTTAAACACAAGTATTTACTAAAACAGACATGTTATGATTGGCCAGACGTCCTCTTTTAAAACTTGTTCATACAAAAGGTTTTTTTGTGGATTTGTTCTACAAATTTTCATTTTGTGCAACCGATTTGTTTGCGGATTCCGTGTTCCAGTTACAGTTTGTGCATGGAATAAGTGACATATCATTACTTAGGAACCATGTAGATGGATCCAGCGCTCAGATTGAAAAAAGGTTAGAGCTATAAACAAGAACCTGAGAGGTTCGTAACGTGTAAGCATTGTATCAGTGATACAAAGTAAAGTAACCTGTTTTTAATCTGAGCACTGGGTCCATTTACATGGTTTTTTGGATACTGCATTCAGCCAGAGGTGGCATCGGTGGGACCCATGCACAGAGATTATACCAGGCAATTACTGAGTACAAGCAGAAGCCAGCAAAGGGTAAGCCTATAATATGCTCATTTAGAAACACATGTATGAAAACTGACTCGATCTAAAACTCACATTGTTTCCCATAGCAACCAATCAGAGCAACCCCTCTCATTTTTCCAGAGCACTATATGAAATAAAAGGGGCGCTCTGAATGGTTGCTATGGGCAACATGGTGAATTTTAAACCAAGATGGATTTCATACATGTGGCCCTTAGTGTCACTACTTAAGGCCTGTTCACATAATAGGGGTTTTTTTTGTAGGAAACCTTTTCAGATCTGCTCTGGATTTTTATTTTGTTTGTCAGATTTCGCTGTGGATTAGCCTCATTCAAATGGGACTAACCCACAGTCTTTATTGCAATGCAATTTCCTTTTATTACTTCCATTGCACAGACTTTTTTTTACATATCCAAGTTGGAGAAAAAAATGTACAGCGTGGATTACCATTAAATATAATGGGATACATATTCCACACACATGTGTGAACAGGGGCCCCTGGGCATGGTGGGCCACTGAGAGTAGTAGGCCTGCAGTTGATTTACAGGTAGAAAGGCAGAGAAAGTAAAGCAGAAAGCAAGAAGCATGTGCAGTATGTGCAATAATGTATATTTGTTGTAGGGTAGGCCCTAAGAATCAACTCCACTGGTGTGTCCCAAGAATCAACTGCACTTGTGGGCCCTAAAAATCTACTTCACTGGTGGGCCCCAAGAATCAACTCCACTGGGGGGTCTTAATGATTAATCCCAGCGGGGGCCCTAAGAATCAACCGCACATATGGGCCCTAAAAATCTACTTCACTAATAATCAATAATCAGGAATCAATAACACTGGGGGGGGGGGGGGCTAATAATTAACCCATTTGGTGCCCTATGAATTAACCCTACTGGGGGGCTCTAAAAATCTACTTCACTGGTGGGCCCCAAAAATGAGCTCTACTGGTGATCCCCAAGAATCAACTCCACTGGGGGCCCTAATAATCAACCCCAGTGAGGGGCTCCTCTAAGAATCAACCCCACTGGTTGGCCCCAAAAATTAGCTCTACTAGTGATTCCCAAGAATCAACTCCACTGGGGGCCATAATAATTAACCCCAGTGAGGGGCTCTAAGAATCAACCCACTGAGGACCCTAATAATTAACCCCAGTGAGGAGCTCTAAGAATCCATCCCACCTCTACTGGTGAGCCCCAAGCACCCAAATCCAACAATGGACCTAAACAGTACCTCAGATCTCTCATGGTTATTATAATGTAATGATGTAGGAAGCAAACTACAATTGGTAAACCTTCCTCCTGTATAGGAATCTGTTTTTATATGCAGATCTGTAGCTATAGAGGGTACAGTAATTGCAGTCCCACCTCAACCTCAGTGCCTAAAGGGGTCCCAGAGGCCCCTGTGCCACATATGATGATACCAGTATCATAAATGGCACATGACAGGTGGGGGCTCGTGATATAAATTTTCCTTTACAGCTCAGGGGCTTCACGTTCCGTCTCGTACACATCATACTCGCTATCAGTAACATGAGGACTGACAATTATTTACTAGTCCTGCTACAAAACATCCAATTAAATAGCTGACACATTTGACTGAAATTAGTTACCTCGCAGATATATACTGTTCAGGAAAGCAAAGGGAAGAAAACAAACGCCTGGAGGGGCAGATTAATAGATCTATCAAAAGCTTTCTTATTTGGAGAGGCTATTTTGAGTTGCATCATGTCAGAAATTTGCTTTTAAGCTGAGAGAGGAAAATCTTACAGCAATCCACACAAGGTGGGCCTAGTAAAATAACGGTTTGGATTTTTGCTATGGGAGTAAATACAGGTGAAAGTGGGTTAACTGTTAAAAATGCTGCTGAATGCACTCTAGGCCGATACATACCTGCCGTAGAGGTGGAGCACAGCAACACTTCCCTTCATGATGAAATTCTGGTTATCTGCTACTAGATGGTTGCTTGTCGGTTTTCAGATGGTTTGTAAAACCTTAAACCGTCTAAAAAAACGAAATAACAAATAACCTGTGCCGTGGGGACAAGCCCTTAGTATCTCTATTTGGTGCCTTTCCCAATTCAGTATCTTTTACTTTCTTACTAGAAGAGACACAGACCCCTCTCTCTCCTCCTTTCTTTCCCATTCTCTCTCTCCTCTTCTCTGCCTCCTCTCCCCCTATCTCCTCCTTTCTTTCCCCCTCTCTCTTTCTCTCCCCTTTCTCTTATCTATTTCTCGCTCTCCTCCTTTCTCTCCCCCTCTATCTCTCCATCTTTCTCTCATCTCTCTCTCCCTCATTCTCTCTCTCTCCTCCTTTCTTTCACCCTCTCTCTTTCTCTCCCTCTCTCTCCTTCTCTCTCCCCCTTTTCTCTCCTTTCTCTCTCCCTCTCTTTCACTCTCTCTACCCCCTCTCTCTTCTTCTTTCCCCCTCTCTCTTTCTCCCATCTCTCTAATCTCTCTTTCTCTCTATATCCCCCTTCTCCTTCTTCTTTCCCTTCTCTCTCTTTCTCCGCCTCTCTCTCTCTCTCTCTCTCTATCCCCCTCTCTCCTCCTTTCTTTCCCCCTCTCTCTTTCTCTCCCTCTCTCTTTCGCTCTCCCTTCCCTCTCCCTTTCTCTCTCTCTCTCTCCCTCCCTCTCTACCGTCTTTTATTTAACAGCACCCACGGACTAACTCCTGCTCCTCATTTTCCTCTTCCTGTTCTTTCTCCCGATTCTTTGGTTCCACCTACTATCTGATAAAGAAATAACCAGCTGTAGGTCTACAGATATAACCACTAATGTTGAACTATGTAGCAGCTGTTTAAATCCTTAGAGCTCTCCCTGTCCCCTCGTTGTCCTTATCATAACATGTTGACATGTTATGAGCTATGCATGTAGAGCTATGCCCTGCTTTTGGTTGGAAGAAAAAAAGAAGGTTGTCTCGCTAGCGCCACCACTTGAAATTTATGTCACTGTAAGTCAATTATCCAACCAATTAAGGAGCCATGAAACATGACTATAAACTTCACCCAATCCAGAATTTCCTACAACAAGAAGAGACATCCATCTCAAGTCTTGGCTAAAATCTCTATTCATGTTTCTAGGCTTTTAAATGGGTTGGACATTGACTTACAGATAAGCTACCTCAAGGTGGCACTAGAGAGACATCTTTCTTTCTTCTAGAGAAGCGTTAATTTACATAACATATTTCCCAGGAAGCATTGCCTGGCCTAAACCTCTTCACTAATAGCTGTCTGTGGTAGATATGCATCATTTTATTGCTATCCTCAGTGCACTTTTGCTGATTAACATTGATTATTAGCAAGTGACTGTAAAGTCACATGATAATTCCCTTCTCTTATACTCACCTATATTCCTTGCATATGTAATCAGTAGGGCTTGGAGAGGTTTACCCAGTAACATTTATTCAAAATTTGCCCAGTGTAACTAGTTATTTGTTCTGCATAATTATCTATAGAGAGCCATAGATCCTCATATAGCTGTTTCCAATATTAAGTCTGAGTGATAATATAATTAATACCCGTCTGACTGAATCTGCCATTGCAAGCAAGCGCTTCCTGCAGACATCAGCTAAAGGAGCTTGTTGCTTGTAAGACATTAAATAAGAATAAGCCTGTGAATGATGGTTGCAACTTATTAAAAAGTAATTTATTTTCTATTTAAAGGACGATCCTTCTTCCCATAAGGAGATACAGTAGCACCAATTATCTGAAACAGTAAAAATACACCTGGCTTAAAGGGGTTTTTCCACGATGTAATGTTGACGTGGGATCCTCCAAAATGGGTATTTAATCACTTTTCTAAATATATGTGATTAAAAATATTGCAGCCTGAGAGAGCTACAGGCTGCCTTACCTGCCCTTAGTTACTTAAAAGCTTGCACTAGATATGACCTGACTAGAGCTGCTGGCCGGGCTTGCACAGAGAACACTTCTTATCTGATGAGAGGGAGCTGAAGAAGCTTTCAAGGCACCGGGTAGAAATATGTTGTCTTTTTGTATACAGAATCCACTAGTTGTAGTGTGATTATCTGAGTAGATCCCTGCTCTATCTGATGACAGGGAACATGAAGCCTTTCCAGAGGCTGAAGAAGCTTTCAAGCTGCTGTGGAGAAAAGGTGTTGTCTTTTGTATACAGATTCCACTAGTTGTAGTTTGATTATTTGAGTGAACATTTCACGATCCCTTATGCAGCTCTGGCAGTCTGTCTCTCTCTCTCAGGTAGCGTGGCTTGTTTACATTTGCTTCTTAGCAGATAAGGCACGTCCTGGCAAAACCCCTTTAAGTGGTAAAGACTTGTCATTCAATATTAACTTGCTGTACCCCGTGGGCAATGCTAGCACTCATTTCAGTGCCCATCCCTCATATCCCAGACTTGTAGTGTTGGGTGATGGTACTGATCTCCCCCACCATGCAATGCAAGTCTCCTTCCATAACAGTATATATCCCTATAATGATTAAACTTTATGATTAAAGGGGTTGTCTCACTGCATTTATTCGCATTATCTCAGTCCTGTTCCTCGATTTCATTTTTGAATACAGGGGCATGTTTACCGGCTTCCACTGGTCTGCAGTGATGAGCTGCTGAGGACACCAGGTCTGCAGCTATAGCAACCAGCACTGGCAGCCTATCAGGAGAGATCAAACAGGTCTGTAATTATAGTGACCTGATGAGCTGATGCTGCCCATACAAGAGGGGATATCTAGGAATAGGTAGGACACTGTTAATGGACACATATTGCAAAGTGACTTGTTTTTGCAAGATCTTTAACATAAAAAGCAGCAATTCTTGTAGTGAGACAACCCCTTTAAGGCCCTGTTCATGATGGCTAACAATGTTTCTGAACATATAATAGGGTCCATCAAAGCTCTGTCAGGGTTTCCGCCAATTTAATGATAATAATGTTGTGTGATTGATAATCTTGCTAGGAAAAGTGATAGAAACCTCAATGAAAACCCTAATTGTGCAAATATGACCAAAGCCCAACTCTTGCGACTAACACCAGTGGCAACCCCCTCCACTCAGCACCTGAGGCAACAGACATTAGTCCTCATTTATCAAGACACTGTCCTTGTTGTCTGTAGCAACCAATCAGAGGTCATAGCAACCAATCAGATCTCAGCTTTCATTATTCCAGAGCTCTATATGAAATGAAAGCTGAGCTCTGATTGATTGCTATGAGCTCAGATTGGTTTTTGGGGGCTCTGATTAGTTGTTATTAGCTCTGATTGGTTGCCATGGGCTCTGGCTGCTATGAGCTCTGATTGGTTGCTGGGAGCTCTGATTGGTTGCTATGAGCTCTGATTGGTTACTAAGGGCTCTGGTTGCTATGAACTCTGATTGGTTTCTATGGGCTCTGCTTGGTTGCTATGATGCAAAATATTTGTACTTATTTTTTAAAGAAATTATATATATATATATATATATATATATATATATATATATATATAGATATATAGATAGATAGATAGATAGATAGATAGATAGATAGATAGATATTTTGCATGATAAGCATTTATAATGGGAAACGGTATGTTTTCATTTTTATTTCTTTTTACACTTGTCACAATATGAGATTGGACTGTACATGACTGTGCTGCAAAGTATTATGCCTCCTGTCAGTCAACCTGTAAAGGTCTGGAAGGTCTATGTCAGGCATCCAACTGTCATGGCAACCATCAGCATCCTGAGATCGCACACCAGGGTATAGATGGCCTGCATTTGAAGTCGCTATTGACCCTGACAACTAAGGTTATGTCTACACAGCACTGGTTTACTGTCTGATCTTTAAGCGGATTCGTTATTTAGAATCTGCAAAAATCCGACTGTAAATCATCCCCATAGACCTCAAAAGAAAATCCGAGCTGTGGTCTACACATCTGGGATTTTCTGAAGTCAGATTTCAAATCCGAAATCCGAGTCAAAAAACTTAGAACGTGTTCTAGAATTCGACGTATTTCACCTGAAAACAGCGGATTATAGTACTGCCCAACTGAATGGGACAGCCGAAATCCGAAAACTGTGGTAAGAAACCGGGACAAATACCGATGCAAAAAACTGGTGTAAAATACTGGTCAGATTCTAATTAGCATCCGATAAGTATTTTGTCCTCTACTAGGCGCATTATACGCCGGGCACGACACTTTGTATTGCGCCTAGTTTTGTTGTACAACAGTTCATTTACATCAAGAATATGGCGTAAAAAGTGGGTTTGGCAAAATAGACCAAAAAACTGGCGTTGGCGTGTTGAGACATGTCGCCCATATTATATAGATAAATAAATAGACAGTATATAGATAGCTAGAGATACAGCAGTCTTTTTGAATGTAGAATCCTCTCCAGGTTTACGACCATTCACTTATAGACAATTTTAGAGCATCTGGTATTTTAGAAAGGTCTGCGTCATATAAAGGCATAAAACAGAATCCTGAGTGAATTTTGATTATAAAAGGTTGCAAGTATCTCCCGGCCACGGGAAAGCTCTTGCGCAGTATTAAAAATGGATTATCATGCAGTCCATTGGTGTCAGACAGGAAACTCATTTAGTAAGATTTATGGTGGACGCACACTGTATTATTTTGGTGTCAGATAATACAGGGTTGTCTGTTATAGGACAGGCTGCTGTTGGAGAGATAGCATGCTGCTTTTTTAAAGAGCTCTTGCATCTAGACTTGCTCTCTATCTCCCCAGTTTGCACCATCCTTGTCCATAGGTTGTGTCTGGTTTAGCAGTTGATTCTCAGTTAAAAGAATGAACCGCTGTGCGCCCCGGTTGCGCAATGCGCCTATTGAGGCGCATTACATATGCTATGCGCCCCAGTCACGCATTGCGCCTCGATAGGCGCATTACATATAATACCAATGATATGCTATGTGCCGCGAGTTGTGCCTTTTTTTTATGCAAAGCGCCTTTTTAGGTGCATTAAGTTCTCTATACAAGGTATACCTGACGCCAGTTTTTGGAAAGGATCGGACTTTCTGTAGCCTTTTACACTGATTTTTTGCACCTAAAACTGCCGTGGAAACGCAACTTTTCTGACATGTCGCCCTATGTATCTATCTATCTATTTATCTTATATCTATCTAATATCTAGATATCTATTTATCTGTCTATCTTATGTCTATCTGTTTATCTGACATCAATCTCATCTATCTATTTATCTGTTTGTCTATCTCATATCTATCTAATGTCTAGATATCTATTTATCTGTCTATCTATCTTATATCTATCCGTCTATCTGATATCTAGCTATCTGTCTATCTATTTATCTGTTTATGTCATATCTATCTATCTCATATCTATTTATCTATCCTATCTATCTCATATCTATCTAGATCTCATATCTATCTATCTATCTATCTATCTATCTATCTATCTATCTCATTTCTATCTATCTCATATCTATCTATTTATCTCAGATAAGCATTACATTATTTTGACTTTAGTATAAACAGAATCAGTGTTCACCAGACATATCTTCCACTGCTTATCCTGGTAAAAGAATCGGATCAAAAAGGTTGAAATCTTGCCCCCATGGCAGATGTTAAGGGATGGTCTAACTATGATTAAAGACACGGGATGTATGTCCAGCTGTGTTTATCTAGCTCAAATTTATCAAGTCATAAGAAAAAGGACGTACACCTTCTTTGAATTCTAGTGTTCTATGTACCGAAACAAAAAAAGAAAAAAATGGTCTTTAGAAGATCTAAAAATTCAATACATCTAACCTGACATGAACAACACACAACAGATTCCACCATTTCTTTATTTATTTAACAAAAACTTGGCCAAAATTGTAGTAAAAAATTAAATTCACGACAATTGACAATCTTACCAGGAGTGGACGTTCTAGCAAATTCACTTCAAGGTCAGACCAGTGTTTAGAGAAATTGAAAAGAAAAAAAACAAAAAAAAAAGAGCTATATCTCAGACTCTACTGGTCTCTGTTAGCATGTTTAGTGTTGAAGTTCACGGCAGTACAATTAGGAAAAGGCTGACTATGGCTTGTTTGGAAGGGTTGCCAAGTGAAATCCTCTTCTATCTAAAAGAACATGGCAGCCTAAGTTTGCAGAGTGGCATATAAACAATTCCCAAGATTTCTGGAAATATCTCCAAAGTGGAGATGTTTGACCATAATACACAGCGCAATGTTTAGCAAAAATTAAATACAGCATATCAGGATAAACACCTGATACCTACTATCAACTATAGAGTTAAGGGGTGATAATCTGGGCTTATTTTGCAGCCACAGGGCCTGGGCATTTTGCAGTCAATGAGTCAGTCATTAACCCTTTAAGAGCTGAGCCTGTTTTGGACTTTCGGACCAAGCCCTTTTTTTTTAATTCTAATGTGTCACTTTATCGGAGAATAACTTTTTAATGGTTTTACCTATTGATGTGAATTTGAGATTGTTTTCTCGCGACACATTGTACTTTAAGTTAGCAATTAATTTTGGTCAAAACAATCATTGTTTATTTGTGAAAAATATCAAAGTATTTTGTAAATTTAGAAAAATTTGCCATTTTAAAAATTTGAACATTTCTGCGTATAAGACAGATAGTCATACCCAACAAATTAGTAAATAACGAACATCTACCATAATTCTGCTTTTTGTTTGTCACATCAGAGGAGGTGCAGTGGGCCCTGACTGCCACCCAGCCCACTGTCCCTGCCTACTTGGTGTGCTGCCCTAAACGGCAGACCCCAACTGGGCGACAGTCCCTACTCTACTACGTGCAGGGCCATCAGGGGAACGCGAAGTCAGCCATCCGGGTCGGTAACGGTAAGGGTATGCCAAAGCCACAAATCGAAAACCAAGAGAATAACGTAAGACAAGCCAATGGTCAAAACACAGGAGGTCACGCGGTACAGAATCAGAGGACGAGAACGAGGTCAGGAAGGAAGCCGAAGTCAGGGTAACAAAGTAAACAACCGAGTGAGGAAAGGAGAAGCACGAAGGGTAACCTTTCACAGGCAAAGGTAAACCAAACTGAGCCGGTTTAAATGAGGCGCCTGGGCACCGCCCCAGCAGCTGATTAGTACGGCCTCCGGGCTCCTCTATTGGCCTGAGTGACACACCCTCTGAGGTAATTTGAAGCTGAGTTGTCAGTGCTATCAGCCAGGTGTGTTAACTGACTAGAGGGATTAACCACTGTAGCACCTTGCTCCTCCATGGCAACAACGTGTGCCGTGACAATGTTGGCATCATTTTTTAAACAATCATATTTTTTAGGACATCAGGGGGCTCTTAAATTTCGTAGCAAATAAAAATTTGCAGCAGCTACGGGGTGAAACCACTGGGAACGGAGTTATCTCCACTCCCAATGGCAAGTGCAGGAACGCAGCTGTCAATCAGCCCTGGGTTCCCACAGCGACCGTGCAAGCACAGCTCCTGTGCCCACACGATCTCCATGACGTTCCTGGACGTCATGGTGTGTTAAAGGGCTTTGCACCATGACATATAGGAATGTCAGGATGCCTTAAAGGGTTAAAGTTGTTATCCAGGAATTTAATGATTTCATAGACCACTATAAACAGCATTTATATTGAAAAGTAATGATATTCCACTGCTTTCATGTGTTTCTCTTCTTTTGCCTCCTTATTCATCTGTCATAAGATCAGTGAAACTTCTTGCTTTGTGGGAGGCTCAGTAGTTATCCTGCAGCTATTTTCTACAAGTCCCACAATGCACATCCCAAAAACTTTTTTGAAAAAAATGAGCATAGGTGCACACTGGTGTGGCAGTAACATACAAACACAATCCAATTTCAGTAGCACACTACTAACACTAAAAAACTATCAAAAAGGCACATAGGAATTTTTAGAAAAGCATTTCTGCTACTTAGAAAACATAAAAAATGCTTGAGGTTCTTAGTTTGCATTTGTGTTGAGGTCCTCTTGCTGATTGGGAGGTGGGCGTAAGCAGTTTTGATCAAAAATGTGAACTAAGAACCTCAAAAAAATGTAATGTATTCTAAGTAGAAGAAATGCTTTTTCCAAAAATTCCTATGTGCCTTTTTGATAGTTTTTTTTTTTTAGTGTTAATAGTGTGCTACTGAAATTGGATTGTGTTTGTATGTTACTGCCACATGAGTGTGCACCTATGCTTATTTTTTTCAAAAAAGTTTTTGGGATGTACAAAACCAAATATTGTTTTCTAGACCACTCCCTGTTTAGTGACTTCTTCCTAGGTCACAGAGCATGCCCAGAAAACTTTCCTATAGAAGTCAATGGGTCTGTTCTCCTGTTCAGACTCCTATGTCCATGAAGCTGCTGCAAAGCATCTCTCTAAATGTTGTTAAAAGCAGCTCACACAAGATGGTCGCACCCATAATTATATACAGAACACAAAAATAAAAAAAAATCTAAAATCAGAAAATAAAAATAGCTAAGTAGAAAAGAATATGTATCAGTATATGGTTAAAATTAGTAAAAAAAAAAAAAAAAAAAAATGGATTCCAATGCCAATGGATTCCCTTTAAAGAAGGTGTAATTTTTTTCTCATGATGACTGTAATATGATATATATATATATATGTATATTTTTTATCTCAGTACCTTTTTTATCCTGTATATTGCTTATGTATCCATTTATGCTATCATGAAATGTGCACTACTTTGTCCATGTGTGACCATGTTTATATGATGAAGCTGCGACCAGTGTGTCCCTGTCACATGTAGACCCATGTCGCTCCTCACGAGCAATGTTGTTGTAATTTCTGGGAGGATATTACAAGCCTTTGCATCCCATCAATGTGAAATATCCATAAATTACAATCCATTTAAATATCAGGGACTATTTAATTTTCTCATCCTGCATGCAAAAGAATTCTTACATTCTTGATTAAATCTATGCAGGCTGATTTATTAAAGGCCTGTGGCAGGCTCCTTTCATTTCCTCAGAGTCTGAGCTTTTTAATTATAATGAATTCATCCCATCTTTCTGTGTTTTACGCACTGGAATCCATCCTGCTCTTCTGCCATAGACTTCATTAGAAGGGAAACCGTGTGTTTATATGGCTGGTCGCAGAGGTGATATCAGGAGCCAAATCCCATGGTAGAAGTCTTGCTCCTTGGCATGTCAGGTGGTGTATAGAGCCTACACCCCAAGGCTGCTGTTTTCTTACTTCCATGCAGACTTATATCTGTAGTAAGATATATGCATGCAAGCAATGCAGTGTAGACGATGCATCAAATACAGTATCCCTCTGCATACAATATTCATTGATTCCAGGACATAGGTTGAAACCATTGTATGTTGAGACCATAACTCTGTGGAAAACTGGTTATTGGCGCCTAAGCCCCAAAATGTCACCAACATAATGCAAAATAAAGATGAAAGGAAATTAAGCAGATACTAATCCGGATAAAGCACGTCCTTCCATACAACATAAGAGAGAGCTGTTGGAAACTGGAAATCACTTTCTATATTGAGGACAGGAGCTTCTTTCATGTACATGGACTTTATACACAATGTACCAGAAAATTTAAAATGGGGCTTTCACCTGCTGAGTTCTGAGTGCACACCGGTATCTCTGGTTATATCCATATTTCCCTTCCTGATTAGACAGAGAAAGAAAGTGGCATCACTGTGGATGGAGATCACTCCTGAAAAGACTTATTATCTCTGACAAGATTAGCTTTTGTTTACAGATAAGCAATTGTTCTTACTCCTCGGAGCACTTGTAGCTTTGTTTACTGAAGAGTAAATCTCTTGCACTTATGTGTTTGCAATGTCTCAGCTAGTAACAGTGGAGCTAAATATGCTAATCATTGCTATAGATCCACCCACAGTCTGAAGAGACAGAGTGGATGAAAAACTGCTTGCGACTGACGGTGAGAAATGGTAGTAGAAAGAAATGGGGAACATGTGTTTTAATCAGTTTTGGCCTGGGTTGTCAGGGGCCCTTCAGTGGAGTTTATTCTTGGGGACCACAAGTAGAGTTGATTTTGGGGACTCACCCTACAGTTACTGTACATGATTGCACATACTGCACATGACTCTTCCTTGTGGGCCGGTCTGACCATAGTTCTAAATAGCATTGTTGCAGGGAAGGGACAGGGGGCAATTGAATTAAAGCAGATACCCAGTCATATGCTCAAATGTGTACAGTTGAAAAATGAAATTTACATAAACTATATAGAAAGCCCCATCTGCATCTTATTTTCACTATCTGACATGAAATCAGAATAAACCTTCCCCATTTTAGGTCAATTAGGAACCAAAATTCTTTATATTTGTCAAATGCCAGAATAATGAGAGAGAGAATTTTTTAAGGCATTTTATTACTTTCTGTAAAGTCAAAGGTTTCCATACACTAGGATTGCTATTCCTTTTAACATTTTGGGGCAGCCCATAAGATGACTTCATGTCTTTGGAAGCTTTGGCAATATGTGAGTTAATAAGAGACACACTTTTGGATGTTTTTTAATGCACACCAGAAACACACTGCATCTGTGTGTAACATCATGGGAAAGTCTAAAGAAATCCGAAGATATCAGAAGAGAATTGTGGATTGGGAAATTGGATCATCCTTGGGCAATTTTCAATACCCGAAAGGGGCCTCGTTCATCTTACAAACAATATAGCAAGTACAAAAAAAATGGGGAAATTTTCCCTCATCATATCACTCAGGAAAGAATGGGTTCTTTGTCTCAGAGATGAACACTTGGTCTGGGGATTTCAAATAACCCAAGAACAAAAGCAAAAGACCTTGTGAAGATGCTGGCGGAAGCTGGTAAATTTGTCATTACCACAGTGACACGAGACTGTATCAACATGGTGAAAGGCCCTCTGCCGAAAAGCCTTACCCCAAAAGAAAACATAAAAGCCAGATTAATGTTTAAAATGCAAAGGAAAAAAGACCTACTTTTTGGGGCATGTCCTGGGGTCTCAAAACAAAAATTGGCTTTTTGGGCCAAATGACCTCGTTATTTTTTGGAGGAAAAAGGGAAAACCCTTTTGAAACCTAAGGAAAAACCACCCCAACTGTAAAAACCCCAAAGGGGGGGGGGGGGGCCCATTAAAAAAGAGGAAAAAGAAGATTATGTGGCAATACTGAACAAATCTCAAGGGGTCTTCCAAATGGACAATGACTTGAAGCATACTCCCAAAACCCGGTTACAAATGGTTTAAAGGGAAACCCAAGTCAATTTTTCAGTGGTCAACACAAACCCTATCACAATCCTTTAAAAATTTTAGGGGCAAAGCTAAAAGGCGGTGTGAGCAAGGCGACCTACAAACAGGCCGTTACACCAGTTCTGAAAAGAGGAAGGGGCCCAAAAATTCCTACCAAAACTTTTGTGAAATTTGGGAAGGATACCAAAACGTTTAACCCAAGTCCTACAATTTAAGGGCAATGCTACCAAAAACAATGAAATTTATGGAAACTTTTGACTTTGCAGAAAGTAATGAAAATGCCTTTAAAATTCTCTCTCATTATTCTGGCATTTGGCAAATATAAATAATTTTGGTTCCTAATTTGCTTCAGTATTGCCACATAATCTTCTTTCCTCATGATGCCATCTATTTTGTGAAGTGCACCAGCAAAACAACCCCACAACATGATGCTGCCACCCCCGTGTTTCACAGTTGAAATGGTGTCCTTAGGCTTTTAAGGTTCTCCCTTTTTCCTCCAAAAGTAACGATGGTCATTATGGCCAAACAGTTCAATTTTATTTTTTGCCCAGACCACAGGACATGCCACCAAAAAATGTGGGTCTTTGTTCCTTTCTGCATTTGCAAACATTAATTGGCTTTATGTGTTTTTTTGGTAGTAATGGCTTCTTCCTGGCAGAGTGGCCTTTCAGCCCATGTTGATACAGTACTCGTGTCACTGTGGATAATGACAAAATCTTACCAGCTTTCGCCAGCATCTTCACAAGGTCTTTTGCTTTTGTTCTTGGGTTGATATGCACATGCCAGACCAAAGCACGTTCATCTCTGAGACAAAGAACCCATCTCATTCCTGAGCGGTATGATGGCTGGAAATTCCCATCTTGTTTGTACTTGAGTATAATTGTTTGTACAGATGAACGAGGCACCTTCAGGTATCTGAAAATTGCACCCAAGGATTATCCAGACTTGTGCAAGTCCACAATTCTCTTCCTGATATCTTGTCGGATTTCTTTAGACTTACCTATGATGTTACACACAGAAGCAGTGTGTTTCTGGTGTGCTTAAAAAAAAACATCCTCAGGTGTGTCTCTTATTAACTCAGATGTTGCCAAGAAACCTACCAGAATCTTCCAAAGACATAACATCATCATATGGGCTGTCCCAAATTGTTTAAAGGCAGAGTAATCCTAGTGTATGGAAACTTTTGACTTTCAGAAAGTAATAAAAATCCTTAAACATTCTCCTCTCATTATTCTGGCATTTTAAAAAATATAAATAATTTTGGTTCCTAATTGACCTAAAACGGGGAAGGTTTATTCTGATTTCATGTCAGATAGTGAGAAAAACATGTAGATGGGGCTTTTTATATAGTGTATGCAAACTTCTGGTTTCAGCTGTATGTAAATCACAACCTAAAAGTGAAGATTATCTTTTTTTCTCATGGTTCTTACTCGTTGACTGCTTTTCTCCTTTGATCCATTAAGGCAGGCCTGTGATCTGTGACTACAGTTTAGTTACATTGCTTACAGGCAGTCTGAGACGTACCTCCTGTCTCATCTTCTCTCCTTCTCCAGATCTGCCCTCTCAGATTAGTTTCTGTGTATGAACACAAGCCCAGCACACCTTAACTAGGAAGTCAGCGCATGGACGGCTTATTATAAAGTACAGATTACTAACCCAGCAGTGAAACTGATGCACACATACTGAGGGAAATGAGCCTTAGTAAGGAGGAGCCTGAAGAGTGGTTTATTGATTGTCCTCAGCTACTGAACTCTCCAAGGACTGTAAAATTCTTTCTACATCCCTGATTTGGGCATCTATAGAGCTTGTCCAACCTGACCCTGGGCTGTGTAGTAAAATGTCTGTTGTTACGTCCCCGTGATATCGACAGTGTAGCTCCAAAGTAAAGCCGCACTAGTCTGCAGGTAGTGGAGGCAATGGCAGTGGCAAATTCAAGTAAATTATCCCTTGTCCCGGGGAAAAAATTGTTTAGGTTTTTGTTAAAAAAAAACTCCAGGTTGCTTTTAAAGTGTCCAAAAAAACCGTTCCCAAAAGCAAACCCTTTAGGGTTTTCCCCTTTTTAAGGGGCAAAAAAACCTATTTTTAATTGTTTGAAAAAAGAAAAAAAACCTTAAAATTCTCCTTTTTAACGGGCCCCTTTGGAAATTTTTTTTTTTTTCCCTTAAAAATTTTTCTATTTCATTTTTAGGGAAAAAAAAAGGGGGTTTTTTTATTAAAAAACCCCCCGTTTTTAAACAAACCCCAAAAAGGGGTTTATTTTTTTTTTTCCCCCCCTTTTCCTTTTTCTTTTAGCCTCCTTTTCCAAAAGGACCTTATCTTTTGCTACTTTTACTTTGACGGGGAACCCCCCTTTTCTCCCCCCCAATCCCCCTAAATTTTTTCCCCTTAAAAAAAACCCCCCTTCTGAATCGCCCATCCTTTATTAAAAAAACGTTAAAACCCCTGAAATTTCAACTACTAAAAAAAACCTTTTAAAAAACCAAAGGGTTTTTTTTTCCCAAATCAAACTCCAAACTTAAAACCCTTTCACCCAAAAAATCTTAACCCCTTTTTAAAAAAAAAAACCCTTTTTACCCCCAAAATTTAAACAAGCCAAATAAACCCAACCCGAATAAAAAAAAATTCAAAAAAAAAACCCAAGGGAATAAAATAAGGGGGGGCCCACAAAAACAAAAAAACTTTTGGGGCAAAACCCAAAACGAACACCAAAAATTTTTAAAAATTTAAAGGGTCCATAAAAAAACCCAAAACTTTTTTTAAACTATTTAACCATTAACAAAACCCCAAAAATTTTTTTAAAAAAAAAACCAAAATTTTTTCCCTTTTAACCCATCTTTTAAAACCCCCCTTAACCCTCCCCCCCCCCCCCCCCCCACATCGGGCCCCCACCCCCCACACCCTTTTGGCTATTTAACCCTTTTTAACCCCCCTTTTAAAAAACCCCTTTTCACCCCAAAAACCCCCCCAAAACCCTCCCCCCCCCCACTTTTTTTTTTCACCTACCCCCCTTTCCCTGCCCCAAAAAACAAATAAAAAAACCCCCAAAACCACCCCCACCCCCCCCTTCCCCCTTTTCCCCCCCCCAAAACGAAAAACCCCCACCCCCACCACCCGGGGAACCCCCGGGGAAACCCTTTTGACCCCCTTTTCCCAAACCAAACCCCCCCAAAACCCCCCTCCCCCCACCTCCAAAAAACCCCTCCCCCCCTTTAACGACCAAAAAATTTATCGGGTTCACTCCCACCAAAAATTTAACCCTTTTTCCCCCCAAAAAACCCCCTTTCCCCTTCCCATCTAAACTTGCCCCCCCTCCCCTCCCCCCCTTCCTCCCCCCCCTCTGCCCCCCCCTCGCCCCCCTTTCCAGGCCCCGCCCTTTTTTTCCTAAAAAAAACCCCCCCTCCCCCCCCTTCCCCTTCTCCCAAATTTTTAGAACCTCCCCTGCAACTCCGCCCCTTTTACAGGCCCTTCTTTTTCTCCCTTATCAGCTCTTCACATAACCCTTCCAAGATCTCCTCGGCTTCCCCCATTTTCTGGGAAATCACGCCCCCCACATGGAAAACCCCCCAACTTTTTAAAAAAACCTGAAAACCCATCTCTTCATGATTTCTTATAATTTTAAATAAAAACCCCCCACCAACACCCCCCCACAAACATGTCGCCCTCACCTTCTGTCTTCCCCTCCTTCCTTTTAGATTGGAACCTTTACGGGGAGTGTCCTCTTCCCCCTTGTATCATTTTAAAATCATTTTATGTCACCCTTGTATTTTTTTCCTTTGTTAGTATGTAACCCCTTGAATGTACAGACCCTGGAATCAATGGTGCTCTAAAAAAAAATAAAATAAAAAACTCAATGTGCACCCATGTAGGACATCAATATGGACATTTAAAAGACCCCCAAAAGCTTTATATAGCCAACCTTTCCCTCTTCCGTTCCCCCGGAAAAAAAGTCCTTGGAAAAAACTTTTGAGACCAATCAGGCCCTTTCCCCTCTGTTTTTCTGAAGAGGTACGAATTTTCCAAGAATTCCTGGGTTTTTATTGCAGCTTATAGGTCGTATAGGGCCAAATATTAAAACTTTTTTAATTTTGATAATTTTGTTTTTTCATCGGGGGCTTCAAATAACATAGTGCATCCGTCTAGTGCTGCAGTAAATAATCAAGTCCAATTTTAAAGCTATTAATATAATTTTCAGCATAGGCGGGGATCATTTTTGGGGCTTTTTTTTGTGGGAGCACCGTACATATTATTTAGAGGTTGGACATTAAAAAGCTGTTTGCTCTTTGTATTAAGGTGAGTATATTCCATTTGTGCAGCAAAAATGATGGAGTCAGCACTTTATTAAACTGCAATGCTAGGGTGCAGTATTATTGATGCATGTATATAATAAATACACCATAATAAATTGGACATATGGATGCCTGAGTGCTGCGGATGATTGTTATTGACGAATTACTACTGAAAGATATTGTAAGGAACGGCTGCCATAACCCTCTCCAATAATAATCCAACTTTAAGCACTTCAGGATTGCACGCGCCGAGCCCACATAAAGCCAACCTTCTCAAATAAAATAATACAATTCTAATGAAAATCAATGCCACGGGGAATAAGAAGATGTTTTACATTTTACACTTTATAGATTTGGGAATGAAAGTGTCCATAGAGCATGTTCTTACAGCCAAAAAGACGACATCTTTCTCATTCTCTGCTTTTCCTTACTGCAGGTCTTTGCCTCTACCAAATGTTTTTGTAATACAGAGGTGATCACACGTGCTCAGACTTTATAATCCTTCTTTTATGTGGCACCCGGTCATGTAGCGTCAGAGATCAAAGGTGATTATGGATGTTACTTAATACATGCCGACTCTACACAGGGGTCTTGTTGTAGCTTTTATAACTGCACTGAGTTGTAAGCAGACATTTTCTGCTGCAAGCAGCTCTGTGTAAGCCCTATAATCTGTTTGTGCTGAAATATTACTGCAGCCTGAAATGGGGTCGTGAATGGGGTTATGGCTCTAGTTGCTTTTCACCTTTACAGTGAAAAATTCATCTTAGAGTTTAATCTTACCAGTGTTGGACTGAGATGGTTGGGGCCCCCGGGGTTTAAATTTGGGGGGTCACCATGAAGTGATTTTTGGGGTTTCCAGCATGGTTGATTCTTGAAACCCACAGTGGGGTTAATTCTTGGGCCACCAGTGGAGTTAATTCTTGGGTCCCCCCCACTGAGTTGATTCTTGGGGTCCACCATGGGTTGATTTTTGGGGCCCACCATGGAGTTTTTCTTGGAGCCCAACGGTAGAGTGGTTCTTGGCCCCACCATGGAGTAATTCGGGGGTCCAAAGTGAGTGGTTCTTGGGGCCCACCAGGGGGGGTTATTCTTGGGGCCCATCAGTGGAGTTAATTTTTGGAACCCACCAGTGGAGTTGATTTTTTGGGGCCATAGGGGATTTGATTTTTGGCCCCAACCCCCATGGAGTTGTTCTTGGGGCCCCCATGGATTGATTTTTGGGGGCCCATCAGGGGAGTTGTTTTTTGGGGCCCCACCAAGGGAGTTAATTCGGGGGGCCCCCAGGGGTTAATTTTGGGGGCCACCAGTGGATTTAATTTTGGGGCCACCAGTGGATTTGATTCTGGGGCCAAACCGGGAGTTATTTTGGGGCCCGTCAGCAGTATTGATTCTTTAGGCCCACCCTAATGCGACTGCACATGACTCTTCTACTTTGCCTCTTGCCTTCTGCCTGTTTTTTTTCCCCCAAAATGCAGCCCCAGGTCTACCATGCCCAGGAGACCACCTTTTCTGGTGACCCTCTGGCGGTTTTACCATCTCCTCTGTGGGCCAGTCCGAGCCTAAGTCTGACAGTCTGGTTGATATAGATTTACTGCATAAACCAAGATTCATTTACAATTGTCAGGCAATACGGAAACCACCTGTATCTACCCTTAGCTGAACTTTTTTTCCACCCCTGAAATTTGGGGCAATGGGTTTGGGTCAGTCCCCTGGGGGATCTCCTGAAAATCTTTTTTAGAAAATTTCCTTGTTTTCCGGGATATCAATTCTGGAGCCTCTTCTCTTATAACTCTGTGCTGTGCTGTTTCTGTGATATTACTTCTAGGAATGTATTATTGATTCTGTCAGATGGGTGTTACCCGTTTATTATGTCAATCAGTGCTGGATGTCAGTGCAGGGACAATCCCCTTAATACTGCAATGGTAACACCCAGCTGACAGATTCAGTCATACTTTTCGAAAAGGAAGAACAGGGGAACAGCGCAACACAGAGATAGAAGAGAAGAGGCTCCGGGATTGTTATTTCACAGGGAACACAAGGATTTACTAGAACAGACATTTCAGGAGATGCCACAGGTCCTCTTTAAGGAGAATTTCTTATCTGGACAACCTTTCTCAAAATGAGGACATGATGGCTAAAGTCAAGGATTTGGCAGCTGAAACCCCTAATAATTATCTAAATTAGCCAAATGAATGGGCTATCATGTTATACATGGTTGCAGGCTCGGACTGGGCCGCCGGGGGACCGGGGAATCCCCCGGTGGGCCCTGTCGATGCCGCTGTGGGCCCGGAGAGCATGTGGGTCGTCGCTCCCGGGGCCTCGGTGCTCTGCGCATACGGTCCCTGGACGCCCAGGGACCTGCGTCCCCCGAGGCGCCCAGAGGACCGGGGCCCGGTAGTGGGGACTAATGTCCCGACTTCCGGAGGCGGGCGCTTGGAGTGTCAGCGGGAAGCACAGAGCCACTAGCGCTTGCGCTCCGACTGCTTCTCCCCGGAGCTGATCGGCATTAGCCTTGCATGCACTTGGCCCGGGCGCCGGCCCCTATTGCTGACTAGGCGGCGCGTTTGAGGTGTGTACGTCACTTTCACCGCTGATCGCCTCTGCAGGGCGGCAGGTACAGCGCTGGCGTGCAGCTTGGAGCGGTCGGAGCAAGGTGAGTTCGGGAGCCAGGTTAAGTGGCTGTGTTGTGTTGTTTTGATGTTTTTTTATAACTACCCACAGGTGGCCTGACTACTAGGGGTGGGCCCTGGATACAAAAAGGGGGCCTGGCTACAAAAAGGGTGCCTCATGGCTTTACAAAAAGGGGGGCCCTGACTATAGGGGGGCCCTGACTTACTAGGAGGGGGCCCTGACTACTAGAGGGGGGACTGGCTACAAAAGGGGGCCCTGTATGTACTAGTGGGGGGACCTCGCTGGCTACAAAAGGGGGGGTGGCTTACAAGTGGGGCCTGGGCTACTAGGGGGCCTGGGCTTCAAAAAGGGGTCCTGGCTTGCGCAAAAAGAAGGGTGTCGGTTACTGTAGGGGGGCCCTGGCAACAAACGGGGGCCCTGACTACTAGGGGGGGCTGGCTACAAGGGGGGCCCTGACTACTAGGGGTGCATGACTACTGTAGGGGGCCCTGGCGTACCTATAGGGGGCCCTGGCTACCTATAGGGGGCCTGACTACAATAGGGGGGCCTGGCTAACTACATGGGGGGGCCTGGGCTTACCTACATGGGGGCGCCCTTCTCTACAAAGGGGCCCTGGCTAACTATAGGGGGGGCCCTGGCTACCTACAGGGGGGCCCTGGATACCTACAGGGGGGCCCTGGCAAACTACAGGGGGACCCTGACTACAAGGAGGTTCTCTGGCTACCTACAGGGGGCCCTGGCTACAAGGGGACCCCTTGCTACCTACATGGGAGGGCCCTGGCTACAAAAGGGGGCCTGACTACTAGAGGGGGGGCCTGGCTACAAAAGGGGGCCCTGGCTACAAACGGGGGCCCTGGACTAATGGGGGGCCCGTTACTACATGGGGGTCCCTGACTAGAAGTGGGGTCCCTGACTACTAGGCGGGTCCTGGCTACAAGGGGGCCCTGACTACTGTAGAGGGGGGCCCTGGACTATAGAGGGGGGCCTGATCTGACAAAAAGGGTCCTGGATACAAAGGGGGCCCTGGCTACTAGGGGGGCCCCTGGCTACAAAATGGGGCCATGGTACAAGGGGGGGCTGTCTCAAGAGGGGCCCTGGCAACCTATAGGGGCCCTGATACCAAGGGGGGCCCTTGGCTAGAACTACAGGGGGGCCCTGGGGTTGCACCCTATGTGGTGGGGGACCTCTCTACAAAGGGGGCCCCTGAACTACTCATGGGTGGCCACTGGGTATACTATAGGGGGCCTGACTACAAGGGGGGTTCCTGGCTACTAGTGGGGTCCTGGCTCTAGGGGGGTCCTGGCTACTAGGTGGGGTCCTGGCTACAGTGGGGCCCTGACTACTAGCGGGGGGCACTGACTACCTGACGTGGGGGCCCTGACTAATAGGGGGGGGGGCCCTGACCTAGTATGGGGGCTGGCTACAAAAAAAATAGGAGGTCATGGCTACAAAAAGGGGTCCTGGCTATAAGGGGGGGCCGGCTAGAAAAAGGGGGCTCTGGATACAAGGGGTGGGCTCTGGTCCTACAAGAGGGGCCCGGCCTACTTATAGGGAGCCCTGAGAGACAAAGGGGGGGCCCTGGCTAACTACATTGGGGGGCCCTGGCTACCGGTAGCATGGGTGGGGCCTGACTACATGGGGGCCCTGTGACAGCCTACAGCGGGGCCCTGGCTATCTACAGGGGGGCCCTGACTACAACGGGGGTCCTTGCTACCTTTCATGGAGAGGGCCCTGGCTAATCTAAGGGGGGGCCTGACACAAAGGTGCCTTGACTGATCCTACAGGGTGGACCTAACTACTAAAGGGGGGCCCTGGTCTACCTAAAATACTAAGGGGCTCTGACTACTACACAGTAACGCTAAATGGGGGGCCTGACCTTCTGCCACACTACTAAGAGGCCCTGCGAAACATACCTGTATACTACCTAAAGGAGAACCCTCTAACTGTATGTACCTAAAGGAGGCCCCTAACTACCATGTATACTAGCCTAAAGGAGACCCCTAACTGTAGATAGTACCTAAGAGGACCCCTAGACGCATGTATGTACTACCTATGAAGGGGGTCCCTAACTGCTTGTAGGCCGTTATATAAGGGGGACCCTAGACTACGTACGCTTACCTTACTGGGGAAACCACCTACCTACAGCCTTAACTATATTGTGTGACTCACCAAACACCTACCTACAGCCTACCTAATGGGGGTCCACTAACTAACTGTAGCCTATCTACCTTTTCCTAACTGTAGCATGTTATTACCTGCTTTATTCTATTTACATTAGAGCACCCATGGTCTAGGAGACCCACCAACCAAACTCTGGGGTGGCCCTGACCAACTATTCCAGCGGGGGCATAACGTCATACCTGAAAGAAGGCCTATCTAGTTACGGGGCCTCTCCCACCCTCACAACCCTTAGGATTACTAGTGTCTGGTACATCGCTCTCTTACCCCTGGAACGTTGTTGTACAGAGGGGGACATGGGTTAAAGAGGTGCTGATAATTGAGGATTCTAAGATATGTTTGTTTAATTTCTGCAAGGGATGATTGTGTGTGGGACAAGTCATCGTGGCGCTCGTGGGGAACGGATAGCAGAAGAGAAGGGAAAAAGAACGACTCAAAGAGAAGAGAACGACTCCTCAGTCACAAGACGTCTCCGGTGGTCCTCATGTTTCAGGGATTAGTTTTTTTTATTGTAATTGTGATGTGGACGCCTGAGCTGGTGTTGACCTCTATGTGGTCTCTATTTGTGGTGTTGTTGGTTGTGTAGGCCTGAGTGGTGTCTGAAACACTATGTGGTCAATATTATAGACAGTGTTGTAGGTTATACCTGAGCTGGTAGTCTGACCTTATGTGGTCTCTAGATGGTGGTGTTGTAGGTTATACCTGAGCTGGTGTATGACCTCTATGGGTCTCTATATGGCAGTGTTGTGTGGTTTTACTTGAGCTGGTGTTCTGACCTCTGTGGTTTATATGGTGGTGTTGAAGGTTATTAACCTGAGCTGGGGTCATAGACTCTATGTGGTCTCCATATGGTGGTGTTATATCTGGCGTTAGTTTAGTGGCGAGTTGTAACATGTGTCCCTGATTGTAAGAGCTGAGGGAACACCTGAACCCTGTGATAGGAGTTAAGAGTTTCTTTCTTGATGGTGTTTATTTTAGAAGGTGGTGAGGTGCGTGATCCAGGGAAAACGTGGTGGGGTTATTGTATGTAGGGTGGAGGCGGATTTGTATGTGGGTGGAGGGGATATTGTATGTGGGTGGAGGGGATATGTATGCGGGTGGAGGGGAAATTGTATGTGGGTGGAGGGATATTGTATGTGGGTGGAGTAGGATATTGTATGTGGGTGGAGGGGATATAGTATGTGGGTGGAGGGGATATTGTATGTGGGTGGAAGTGGGGTATGGTATGTGGGTGGAGGGGGATTATTGTATTGATGGGTGGAGGCGGGATATTGTATGTGGGTGGAGGGAGATATCTGTATGTGTGGTGGAGGGGGATAGTGTATGTGGGTGGAGGGGGATATGTTATGTGGGTGCGACGGGGATAGTTTATGTGGGTGGAGGGGGTTAGTGTGTATGTGGGTGTGGAGGGGATATTGTATGTGGGTGGAGGGGGATATTGTATTTGGGGCGAAGGGGGATATTGTATGTGTGATGGAGGGAGATATTGTATGTGGGGGGAGGGGGATAGTGTATGTGGGTGGAGGTGGAGATAGTGTATGGTGTGGGTGGTGGAGGATATGGATGGAGCTACTTAGCCTGTGCTATGAAATGGTGGACTGACATAATGTGTGTCTACAATTGTACTACACAATACAATTCTGTTTTGAAACACTGTATTATGTTGGTAAAATGGGCGTGATTATGTCCGAGAGGACGGTAATGATTTTCATGTACAGTAGGGTGGGCCCCCCAAGATCAACTCCCCTGTGGGCCCCAGACCCCCCCAGTCCGACACTGCATGGTTGCATTGAGTCATGAGTTGTTTAGTGGAGATTCCCTTTTCTCTGGCTAAAAAAGCTGGCCCCAAGCATGGGACCCAATACATCCTGCTCACGAGTCCTCTTGAGTTCTGCTGTTGAATGTGGACAGGTGTTATCCCACTAAGGTGTTTGCTTCAAACCATCTATCTGTTTCTAATTTAACTACTTTATTAACCATATTATAACCAAAATATGTAGATGTTACCTTATCAGAAATCCAGCAGGTGCACCCTAAGATGTTGTCCCATCAATATATTTTATTGATGCTCTATCTTTGAGCCATTTTGACTGTGACAGTAAGGGTATGTTCACACGGGTAAATTTCGGTGTGCATTTCACGTCGTATCTGCACTCTAATACGAGCGAGATGCGCGACGAAATTACAGTAATCCATAGTTCTCAGTCCGATTAATGACAATCTATGGGGCCGCCCACCCACCCCGTAATGATAGTCTATGGAGCCGCCCCCCCCCACCCTCCCCGTATCGCGGGAGTATGCGCCGATCAGCGCGACTCCCAAACACCCATTGTAATTATGGGGCGTACTGTACACCCCGCAATACGCCATGTGAACATAGCCTAAGGCAACAGAGTTAATATAGCAGGTGTCTTCCATTCAGGAGCAAAACATAGCTACCACCATGTAATACTTTATTTCTCCTGTGGGGGTGCTGCAGGGATATTGAACACTTGAAAAATTACAGCAGAAAGGTAGAGATTTATGCAACGGTGCACTCTATGATTAGTGATAGACCCCTTTAACAAAAAAGAGGTTACCTAAAGTAGACATGGTCTTTTATGACCGAAAAACCAAATTGACATCTACAGACAGCTGCATTAAAAAGACTTTGGCCTTACAATAATATAAAGATTTATTTCCAAGCTCCTTTTCATCTTTCCTGTAATAAAACAGCCCAAGATTAAGCCGCCGAGCACTTGTGTACATACATCGTGCTGATTAAGAGTGGTTAAGGCGGGAGTATTACATGACTTGATGAGAGCCTACCGAGAAAAGTCTAAAGGGGATCGCGCACACATCAGTATCATAACTTCCTAAGGCTAACATTTTCTCTCCAAACTCAACTAGGCGCAAATCCATCTGCCACTCTGGAAATTAATAGCAACCATTAAACAAAGTGAGCCGGCTAAAAGATGCCTGATGTGAAAAAAAGCCGCTATTTCTGCCAAAACAAAAATTAAAACTATTCAGATGCAGAGCGATTCATTCATTACCACATAGTATTCCCCACCTGGGGATTGAATCTCATTACAATTTGTCCAAAACAGATGTTACCCTTTTAGCAGTCGATTATTAACGATAAACTCGATTCCCCTTGGGAGATGTTGGAATTTTTTTTTCTTCCTATTTCAATATGCCCTTAAGAAATCTCCAAGGGAAAAATATGTCTGCGTTATTCCACATATGTTTTGTAAATCAGTCTTGGAACACAACATCCTATTTATCTGGACAAAATGCCTTTATTTTCTTTGTTCCCAGTTCCTGAGGTTCATACATTTTATTATTTTCTGGGGTTTTTTTGTTTTTTTTTTAATCTCACATCATTAATATGAATAAATACTGATTTCTGCTATTAAAAAACATATGCCGTACTTCAGGGGTCCCCAACTCCATCCTCAAGGCCCACCAACAGATTGTGTTTTCTGGCTCTCCTTAGCATTGCACAGCTGGTATAATTATTGTCAATGCATTCTGTGTGATATCCCGAAAACATGACATGTTGGTGGGGCGTGAGGACTGGAGTTGGGGAACATTGTCGTACTTCACACTTTATACATAGCAAACCATTTTCCACCACTTCTTTACTTATACCTCTCAATTTCACCTTAAAGGGGTTTTGCTACGATGTAATGTTGACGTGGGATCCTCCAAAATGGGTATTTAATCACTTTTCTAAATATATGTTATTACAAAAATTGCAGCCTGAGAGAGCTACAGCCTTCCTTACATGCCCTTGGTTACTTCAAAGCTTCTATTAGATATGACCTGACAAGAGCTGCTGTCTGCTGGCCGGGCTTGCCCAGAGACAGCTTCTTATCTGATGAGACTGAGCTGCAGAAGCTTTTAAGGCACCGGGTAGAAATATGTTGTTTTTTGTATACTGAAACCACTATTTGTAGTGTGATTATCTGAGTAGATCCCTGCTTTATCTGATGACAGAGAACATGAAGAAGCTTTCAAGCTGCTGTGGAGAAAACCTGTTGTCTTTTGTATACAGAATCCACAAGTTGTAGATTGATTATTTCAGTGAACATTTCACACGATCCCTTATGCAGCTCTGTACTCTGGCTGTCTGTGTCTCTCTCTCTCTCTCAGCTCCATGGCTGTTTTACATTTGCTTCTTAGCAGATAAGGCACGTCCTGGCCAAACCCCTTTAATGTGGAAGTGCTTACGCAATTATACCAGAAGTGGACCAGGGAAAGTCTTCAAAGGGGTTGTCCTATTCAAAAATGTAATGAAGCAGCCAATTGTATAAAAAAAAAAACATGTACTCACTTTTTTAATCCACCGCTGAACCTTCGGTCTTTGATTACATGTGGTCAGTGGCATTAGTGGGCATGTGCAACTCTATTGGCATCACCTCCAAGAATGGTACATCATTTGACACATGACCACCGCTAATGCCAATGATTGATGCCGCAGGTTTTATACCCAGAGCTCAATAAATCATTCATAAAAGTAACTTTGGCGTATCCTTAGGAGGTCCTTTGCTACCTATCCAAACAACACAATGAAGCAGCTTTCAAATATACAATTTATAAATCATCAGTGTTATAGTCCTGGAAAACTCATTTAAAGTAATAGCAACCATCACCAATTTAGCATTGAAGTTTTGGTCTTTGTTTACAAGTGATCAATGGGCATGTGCAGTTCAATTGGCATCACCGCTCAGGATATTAATCGATTGGCACATGACCACTGCAGCCCATCATTGGCCTCATCGGTCATGTGCCGTTCCATTGACATCATCATTTCTATTGCTAATGACTGAGGTCACCAAGTAGTTGCAGTGGTTAGGTGCCAACCACTGGTAAACAAAGACTGAAGAGACCTACAGAACTTCAACATTGGGTCGGTGGTGGGTAAATGTAGGTTTTTATGCTTTTTTTTTGGATAACCCCATTAGAGCTGTCCCAGAAATTAAGACTCACATTTTGATAGATTATGTTTAGAATCTTACCGTAGTACTCTTGTTGTCAGGCAGCTAATCTTATGGACACGGTTAGACATAAACAGCATAGGGCCCCTGTGGAAAAACAGTCTATGGGCTGCTTGCTCTCCAATAGCTTATCATAAGGCACTTCTCTTATGACAACTTATCAGTAATTGTAAAATATAAAAATGTATTAGCACAAGTAGTACATGTAGCCTAAGGGTATGTTCACACGGCGTAATTGTGGTGCGTATGGTACGCATCGCAATACGCCGGGTGATTTGGGGGTCGCGCTGATCAGCGCGTACTCCCGAAGCACGGGGGGGCTGGCAGACCGCCAGCCCCATAGACATTCATTACTCGCGGTGATTAATTGACATGTCACTTATCTCCCCGTGCGTACAACCTGATCGTATTGTACGCACGGGGGGACGGGGCGTAATCCATAGTTCTCTATGAAAGCTATGGATTACCATAATTGCGGGGCACATTTCCCCGTGTATTAAGCACAATACGCAGCGAAATACGCCCGCAATTATGCGGCAAAATAAGCTGTGTGAACAGACCCTTACAGATAGGAAGTTGTTTTTAACGTGACACTGGGTTCCCTACCTTTTTGGTCCTACACAGCTGCATAGATGGCACATATGATATGTCCAACCCTATTTCTAAATAATTCAAAGAGGAACCAGTGTAAAAAGAGCTTAAAGGATTTTCTCACCAAGGTGTTTCACAGAGCCACAGCCAGCTTCAGACTCACACTTCCTGGTCAGGCTTTGGGCAGGTTTATAGCAGTGATTGGCATATCAGCTCTACTATTCCTAGCTATTTCTGTTTTCTCCGCTCATTTTTTGGCACCGGTGTGTTATACAACATGTTGTATAATACACTGGCGCTTTGAGTTTTTTGACATCTTCCCATACAATCAATTGTGTGGGTGACGGCAAAAAAACAAGAACCGACCGCAGTTTTTACGCAAAACGTGACAAAAAGCGCGGTCGTGCATCGGAAAGAAAACGGTTGACTTTTGGCCGTTTTTTATCCGATGCGGTGTAGACCTAGCCTAAGGGTTAAAACTTGTCAATAACTTAAGGTAAACAAGCTCCTGTGCTAGAGATAAGACTCAGCAGGGAGTGACTCACCATGGTCAGACGACAGCTTGGAGCAAACAGATGAGAGAGTGGTGAAAGATGGTCAGTAACCAAAATAAACTTGTGTTCGCTGGCAGTAGATAACATCTACTTTATCTCCTGAGCAAAGTAAGATCAAAACTACAATGTATTTGGTAATAGTCTTAATTTAACTTCACCTACATGTTTAAAGCTAATCATTGTGGTGAGAAAACTTTAAGGAACAAGTAAATGCTAATAACCAAGTGTGCGGATGTGGTCAACTAACTACAGAAAAAACAGACTAGTACGGCACCAAAGAATGAATCACAATCATCACAAACAAGACGTTCATGACTATGATTGGCCAAGCAGGCTTGTCGGGAAGTAGAGATATTAAGAGACCTTGGCATGAGAAGTAAATAGGCATCATGGGGATTGAGTATCTATGAGTAAAAAACCTAGGGCGACATGTATGAACGGGTCGGCACCAGTTTTCTGTACTTTGAGCCAAGAATGTATGTACAGGTGCAATCCAAACTTTAGCGCGATAAGTCCCTTTGTAATATGCCAAAGATGTTTTAATGCGCCGAAAAATGTTTTTAATGCGCCAAAGATGTGGGGTGTTCTGGGAGCGTCGCACCACATTTATAGAAGTAGACACATTTATGATTCTTTGATGGCAAATCTAAGCGCAGAACAGTTAGAACAGCCGGACCAGGGTAAAGGTGGTGCCTGAGCCAGACTTGTGGTATTGGCTCTACACTGCCGTGTATGTATGACCGGCAGAAGAACAGACCAGGGTAACGGTGGTGCCTGAGCAAGACTTGTGGTATTGGCTCTACACTGCCCTGTATGTATGACCTGCAGAAGAACAGACCGGGGATCCAGGGATATACAGGTTGGGGGTGGTCCTGAGCCAGACTTGTTGTATTGGCTCTACACTGCCCTGTATGTATGACCTGCAGAAGAACAGCCAGACCAGGGTAAAGGTGGTGCCTGTGCCAGACTTGTAGTATTGACTCTACACTGCTCTGTACGTATGACCTGCAGAAGAACAGACCAGGGTAAAGTTGGTGCCTGAGCCAGACTTGTGGTATTGGCTCTACACTGCACCTGTATGTATGACCTGCAGAAGATCAGCCAGACCCGGGTAAAGGTGGTGCCTGAGCCAGACTTGTGGTATTGGCTCTACACTGCCCCCTATGTATGACCTGCAGAGAACAGACAGACCAGGGTAAAGGTGGGGCCTGAGCCAGACTTGTGTATTGGCTCTACACTGCCCTGTATGTATGACCTGCAGAAGAACAGCCAGACCAGGGTAAAGGTGGGGCCTGAGCCAGACTTGTGGTATTGGGCTCTACACTGCCCTGTATGTATGACCTGCAGAAGAACAACCAGACCAGGGTAAAGGTGGTGCCTGAGCCAGACTTGTGGTATTGGCTCTACACTGCCCTGTATGTATGACCTGCAGAAGAACAGCCAGACCAGGGTAAAGGTGGTGCCTGAGCCAGACTTGGGGTATTGGCTCTACACTGCCCTGTATGTATGACCTGCAGAAGAACAGACCAGGGTAACGGTGGTGCCTGAGCCAGACTTGTGGTATTGGCTCTACACTGCCCTGTATGTATGACCTGCAGAAGAACAGCCAGACCAGGGTAAAGGTGGTGCCTGAGCCAGACTTGTGGTATTGCCTCTACACTGCCCTGTATGTATGACCTGCAGAAGAACAGCCAGACCAGGGTAAAGGTGGGGCCTGAGCCAGACTTGTGTATTGGCTCTACACTGCCCCCTGTATGTATGACCTGCAGAAGAACAGCCAGACCAGGGTAAAGGTGGTGCCTGAGCCAGACTTGTGGTATTGGCTCTACACTGCCCTTTATGTATGACCTGCAGAAGAACAGCCAGGGTAAAGGTGGGGCCTGAGCCAGACTTGTGTATTGGCTCTACACTGCCCTGTATGTATGACCTGCAGAAGAACAGCCAGACCACGGTAAAGGTGGGGCCTGAGCCAGACTTGTGGTATTAGCTCTACACTGCCCTGTATGTATGACCTGCAGTAAGAACAACCAGTACCTGGGTAAAGGTGGTGCCTGAGCCAGACTTGTGTATTGGCTCTACACGCCCTGTATGTATGACAACTGCAGAAGAACAACAGGGTAACGGTGGTGCCTGAGCCAGACTTGTGGTATTGGCTCTACACTGCCCTGTATGTATGACCTGCAGAAGAACAGACCAGGGTAAAGGTGGTGCCTGAGCCAGACAAGTGGTATTGGCTCTACACTGCCCTGTATGTATGACCTGCAGAAGAACAGCCAGACCAGGGTAAAGGTGGTGCCTGAGTCAGACTTGTGGTATGGCTCTACACTGCCCCCTGTATGTATGACCTGCAGAAGAACAGCCAGACCAGGGTAAAGGTGGTGCCTGAGCCAGACTTGTGGTATTGGCTCTACACTGCCCTGTATGTATGACCTGCAGAAGAACAACCAGACCAGGGTAAAGGTGGTGCCTGAGCCAGACTTGTGTATTGGCTATTACACTGCCCTGTATGTATGACCTGCAGAAGAACAGACCAGGGTAAAGGTGGTGCCTGAGCCAGACTTGTGGTTTTCCCTCTACACTGCCCTGTATGACCTGCAGAAGAACAGCCAGACCAGGGTAAAGGTGGTGCCTGAGCCAGACTTGTGGTATTGGCTCTACACTGCCCTGTATGTATGACCTGCAGTAGAACAGCTTCATACATTCTGGTGTATTCTACACTGCCTTAAAGCTATTTAGAACTGGTCTATCAGCGCCAGGATTCATACATTTCACCCGTAGTGTAGATAAGAAGTGGTCTTCTAGAAAAATATGAAACAAATAGCTTCAGTCTCTTTATGTGCTTTATGTTATGTCCTATTTCTAACCCACAACTTCAGATAGCTCTTTGTGCTCCCAAATTCATGCAAATGTGGCTTCAGACTCCCTGAGCTTGGCATGACTTGATTAATCGGGGACCTTTGAAATGAATCAATACCATGCACAAAACTATTACTTTTTAAAGGCACTTTAAATGCTGGGTGAAAAACGCAGTTCTATCACATCGTGTCATTCATTTCACCTTTCCAGAGACGAAAGGAGAACTTTTTCCAAGCTAACATTTTTCACTAAGGTAAAAACAATCAGTTACATGTTGAAGCGCGGCAGACGGCTGCCAGTGTTCCATAAATAGGCATCTTACAAAATCTAAATCCTGGTACGGCTAATGCCCAGAGCTCCGTACAACATTCATGAAAGTAACTTAAGAAATTCTATAGTATACATTGCCCACAATAATGTGTGATGGGTTATAGCACTATCCTTAGGAAGTCTGACCACTAAAGCTTTCTCCTATCGGCACAATGAAGTGACCACCCATGATCCAACAGACAAGCCAGTGCTATAGTGCTGGAAAACCATTTAAAGTAAAGCCATCCATAGGTAAAGGAGATTATTAATCAGAATGTGTCATGGAGTCTGCTGTTCACGGTCAACATCAAATTCACACTACCTGTTCAGGCTGTGGGTTTATCTACAGCAGTGACTGACATTCCGTCTCTGCTATTCCTAGCTCAGCCTGTTAGAGGGTCATTGGTAATGGATGGGGTTTTGACAGCAGGGCACAAGGCTACAGAACTTTAAAATGTTAACATTTGTCAGAAGGAAACCTAAACAAGCTCCTGTGCTGCTGATAAGAAACATGACATCTCCATCCCAGCCACTGGTAGAGCAGAGAGAGTTGGTCAGTAACTAGAAAACTGCTTTAACTCTAAAATGAAGCAAAAGCAGAACAGTAGTGTATTTAACAATAGTCTACATTTATCTTTTCCTACATGTTTGGGGAGAATACCTCTTTATTAAAGAGATTGCCTCAGGAAGGCTTCATCTTGTCCACTTGCCCTCTCAGGTCAGTCATAGAGCATAGTCCCCTGCTGTGCAACCACCTCTATTAGCCAAATGAAAGGGGTGCTGAAGAAGATTGACTCTTACCATGGGTCACTTGGAACAGCCTAAGACATGGTTGCCCTTCATTCTAACAGTATCTATATGATACTATATCTCTACTGTTGGTCACTGTGAGAAAAATTTGTTCCGAGCTGTCGTTTCATCATTCAAACCTTTAGCAATCAGTGGATCTTAAAGGGGTTGTCTCACTACATTGATTCATCTTACCTCAGTCCTGTTTTATTGGTTTCATTTTGAGTTCAGGGGTGTGTTTACTGGCTTCTACTAGGCTGCAGTAGAAGCCAGGTCTGTAGCTATAGCAACCAGTGCTGGCAGCCTATCAGGAGAGATCAAACAGGTCTGCAGCTATGGCGACCTGAGGAGCTGACGCAGCCCAAACAAGAGGGGATATCTAGGAATAGGTAGGACGCTGCTAATGGACACATATTGCAAAGTGACTTGTTTTTTGCAAGATCTTTAAAACAAAAACAATCCTTGTAGTGAGACAACCCCTTTAAGGATGCCTGAGAAAGGGTTGTCTTAATGAAACAACCCCTTTAAATTTCATGCATTTTAGCCTAGAGACCTTTAAAACCTTGCCTATATATGACACCCAAGGTCTAGGAAAGTCATTTGAAGGGCTGGTCATCAGTATTTGTATTCCCTTACAATTGCAGGTGACTTTTGACCCAGTGGTCGAATGTGAGTTAGGGTATGTTCACACGGCGTGTTGGGTCCATGTGAACATACGCTTTTAGATGCATGTTTGGTTCCATCTGGACCAGGGGTCTTCAAACTGCCGCCCTCTAGCTGTTGGGAAACTACAACTCCCATCATGCCCACTGTTATAGATTATATAAATGCATGATGGGAGTTGTAGTTTCCCAGCAGCTGGAGGGCCGCAGTTTGAAGACCCCTGGTCTAGACGGACCCAAACACACATCTAACCATGAGCAGTGTGATTTTACTCTGCTCGCAATGTAAAACACATATCAGTGTTCAGACGAGTGATCGCCGATGCGTCTTTCAGATACGTTCCAAGAATTAACATGTCAATTCTTGGTCTGAAGACGCAGCAGGAGCCCTATTATAAACTATAGGGTGCGATCCTGCTGCATCCAACTCGCATCCAAACACATAGCTGTATGTTGGATACATGTTGGATCCGTTTAGGATCCGATCGATGCAGCATTTTTTGGATGTGATTTTTGAATCCAAAACGGATCCAAAAACCCAGTGTGAACAAGCCCTTTTGGTCATGTTGCAATATCAACATGACTTGCGAGTGATGAAATATTGTCATGAAACCTTGTGTAAAAATGAATGCATACATATAAGAACCACCTATACGTAATGTAGATGCCAACGACTGATCCTACAAACCAGGACGACTCTTCCATCTATTTTTATGTACAACATATGGGTTCAACCCACCAAAAAAGCGGCCTCTGCCTAATGCATGGAGCACTTTAAATGAACACTTCGAGCACAACTGATACCCAGTGGTTTGCCTCATACCCAGTGTTTTGCCTCATTTGCCTGAGCAGTCTGTGCAAGGCCCAAAGAATTGTATAGTGTTTTTTTGTGTCATGCTCTGCACCTTCAGTCCTGACACTTGTCATAAAGCAGAATAAGCTTCTTTAAAGGGGTTTTGTCACGAAGTAAAATTGACGTGGGAAGTTTGTAAATTAAATAATAAACATTTTCACCATTCATCATTATTAAAAATTCTGTTTTTGTTTTAGCTGCTCCTTTAGTGATCCATTGTTTACAGCTTGTCTCCAGGGGATACGACCAGGGCTGAGAGCTCCTCAGTCCTGGTCGCACATGCTCCTCTCAGGCAGCTACTGAATGTTCAAACCCCAGGTGCTGTCATTCTGCTCCTGTCCTCTGTACTCCTTAGTAATAAATTTAAAAAAAACCTCAATGAGGTCTGTGCATTGATAAAGAGAGATAAAATCCACAGGTTCGGTTCCTGCAGGGATTTGAACCAAGGACCCTTGTGCCTGGAGGCAAAAGTTTAACCTCTGAGTTACATTGTAACTACTCACAGCTCTTTACATAAACAGACCTTTCTTTGACTAGAGAGAGGAAAGGCCTGGTGATGTCATCCTGCTGGGTCACATGATATGCAATTCAAACAAATCACACATGCCCCCTTCTGAGCCCACAGAGCTGAAGAGATGGATGCAGGAGGTATGAAATGGGATCGTGGCAAAACCCCTTTAAGAGTTGGATTACAAACATGGAATAAAACACAGAAACTTATATTTGTGATTTTTTTTTTCCAACAAAATTCTGCAAACGGCAGCATTTCAATAGTGTCTGTTGCAAATATCATTATTATAAAAGCATTTCGGTTTGCTTAATTTGCATGTTCATTAGCATTTTGATTATGCACACCTGCATGGGAAGATATATCAACAGCAACGAGAAAAGCAGAGACGCAATTATTAAAGGCAGCGCTTGTGGAGGGGATAGGGGAGCAAGTGAGCAAATCAATTCTTCCTTTACTCTTATAGCGAAACTTTATAAATCTGTGCATAGAACGCCGTTTCTTCCCATAGATCTTACAAGCAAAATGTACTTGGCATGTCACACCGATATTAAATAACATTTTATCACTGAAATGAGCAACACACTGCTACAAATATATCAACATGTTAGCGGAATATTTCACATGTTCGCTTGAGAAGAAAGCCTGAGCTTTATAGGTGTTGGAAGTGAGAAATGAAACATTATTGCTCTTTAATTTACAAACTTCAACTACTTCCATTTTATTGAGGAGGCACATGGGAGGCACATTTATCAAAAGTTCTTATTCATCATATGTAAGGTGTAAGCATAGTGCACTGCTCAGATCTTATAAGTAGTCCATGATGAATGCTATTTCATCTAGTTCTGTCTATGTCACTGGTTGGGTGAGGTAAGAAAGATATCAATATTCCTCCTTAAAGGGGTTGTCTCGCTACAAGGACTGCTTTTTATGTTAAAGATCTTGCAAAAACAAGTAACTTTGCAATATGTTTCCATTAACAGTGTCCTACCTATTCCTAGATATCCCCTCTTGTATGGGCTGCATCAGTTCCTCAGGTTGCTATAGCTACAGACCTGTTCAGTCTCTCCTGATAGGCTTCCAGCACTGGTTGCTATAGCTACAGACCTGTTCAGTCTCTCCTGATAGGCTGCCAGCACTGGTTGCTATAGCTACAGACCAGTTGGATCTCTCCTGATAGGCTTCCAGCACGGGTTGCTATAACTATAGACCAGTTGGATCTCTCCTGATAGGCTGCCAGCACTGGTTGCTATAGCTACAGACCTGTCTGATCTCTCCTGATAGGCTGTCAGCACTGGTTGCTGTAGCTACAGGCCTGGCTTCTACTGCAGCCTAGTAGAAGCCAGTAAACATCCCTGAATTCAAAGTGAAATTAAGAAAACAGGACCGAGGTAAGATGAATCAATGTAGTGAGGCAACCCTTTTAAGTAGCTATGGTAAGAAACAGCACCTCTCTTGTCTAGGTGCTGAGTCTAGTATTGCAGCACAGCTCTTCGTCAAGTCATATAAATAGGCAATGTATGTCCTGCCTGCCTAAAAGTGCATTCATTCCAATAATGTATTCAACCTATTAGGGCAAGTCCCCACTGCACGGGTTTTCGGCCGGTTTTTCAGCCGGTTTGCTGTTTTTCAGACCGCCTGAAAAACGGCCGAAAATGAGCACAATTGTGCTCTATGGAAAACCAGTGCAGCAGTCCCCACTGCACGGGTTTTCCGCCCGGCGGTTTTGTCGCCAGCGGACCGGCGACAAAACATTGAACATGCACAATCTTCCGTCCAGTTTCCAGACGGAACATGTGCATCTCAATGGGAGGGGGAAGGGCTGTTCTCCACTCATCGCGGAGAAAAGCTGTCCCCCCCGCGGCCGTGGGGACGGCCGCAAAACCGGACAAATACCGGCCGGCAAACCGGCCGGTATTTGTCCACTGCCGTGTAAACGCCCCTTAGAGATGTTATGGCAGAAAAAAGTCCACATATCCTATTGGGGCATGTGAACATTATAGAGTAGGTTCCCCCTTTTGGAACCATTTGTTCTGGGAGGGACAAAGTGACAAAACAAATGACTAAATGAGCCTGGTTCTGGGTAATACTATTTAGGACTGGGACAAGGTATTCTGTTGCCTTATGCAAATAAGGCACATGGCACCACCTAAATGGGAAAATTCAGCCCCATCTATGCCTCCTTGCATCCCCTACCTGCCTAGGACGAAGTGGTGCTCTAGGCGTTCCTCTACTATTGACTACCCGTCGTCCTGGCCCTGATACTATCATACCACTAACCATCTGAGATAAGAGAACCTGATGCATTATATGACCATTGTATGACTTCTCTCTTTTAAAATAGAGATTCCACTAAGGTGCCGTTAACTCGGAACAGTACAAATACCGGTCGGTTTATCTGACCGGTATTTACACTGTTTTTGTGCCGTGCACTCGGCGCAGGGGGATGGCTTTTCTCCGCGATTATCGGAGAAAAGCCCACCTCCTTCACATAGACATGTTCATCTTCCGTCCGAAAACCAATCGGAAGAATGAACTTGTTCCATGTTTTTCGGGCAGCCGGCGGCCTGAAAAACCTCCGGGCGGAAAACCCGTGCAGTGGGGACCGCTGTGTGGGTTTTCCATAATGGCCCATGTTAAAAGTTTTCACTCGGTTTGCAGGCGGTTTTCAAAACCAAAAACCATCTGAAAAACCGGGTGCAAACCCGTGCCGTGGGGACAAGGCCTAATATGGCCTGAGCCCCATCTTTCCAGTAGTCCTGTAGCAGCCACATGGGTTGCCTCTATGGTATGTTCACCCTTTATGAGAATGGAGAGTTGCTGGAGGATTCAACCCTGCTACCTATAACATGGTCACTAATGTTGTCTTTCAGCAGGTAAAATCTGTGACCCACTATCATTTCCAACTGTTCAGCAGGAGTTTTTAAAATAAAAAATCAGACCTGTGAACTTTGAAGGAGTTGACCACCTCCACATTTTTTAGCAAAAGTATGCTGCTGAGCTCACAAGAAAATAATCAAAAAAATATTTTTTTTTAAAAAATGAACTACTTCTGTACTGATGTTCATTCCAGTGATGTGCAAGTCCTTTCCCCGAGTCTTCTGTTGTCTTCTGGCTGAATGGAATGTCACAACCGCAGCCTCTGATTGGCTGAAGCAGTCACATGACACTGCCCGACATCACCATTTGGTGCCTTTAATTCCAGATGGTGACGTCAGACAGTGTCATGTGACTGCTGCAGCCAATCAGAGACTGCTGCAGTGCCATTCTGTTCACCCAGAACCAGGGGACAACAGGAGACCCAGGGCAAGCTTCACCAGATGCATCACGCAAAAGAATGCCAGTCCAGAGGTAATTTTTTATATTTTTCGGGGAGCTCGGCAGCATACTTTCACTGTAAAAGAAGAGCTGGACACCCTTTAAAAGCTCAGACAACCCCTATAACAAAGCCAGCACTATTATTGTTAATATTTAATGTAGTTTCAGGGCCCTATGCATGTCACATTTTAACAGGAAGTCGTAGGTCATTGGTAATCAATTAGGACTCTGTCCCTTAAAATCCAGACCAGCAAGTACGTGCACTCCTTAAGGCATGTTCACACGGTTTAAAATGGGCCGTATTAGTCCGTAATGACGGCGAAGTGCTCCCAAATTTCGGCGAAAAGCCATTCATACGGTAATTCAAGTTCTCATAGAGAACTATCATTACGTCTCTCTCCCGGCGGGAGATATTGACATGTAAACTTTCTAGCGGTATACCGCCGCTAGCATGATGTCTAGGGCCGGCGAGGTGCCGCCCCCGCCCCTCCCCCCTCCCGCCCCGCCGTTCCACACGGGAATCGGGCGTATACGTCCCGCAATTAAGCCGTGTGAACATAGCCTTAGGGAGCGTGTGCAGACACAGACAGGAACACACGGAGAAGTAGGGGTGAGTAAACAGCAGTAACAAGGGGACACAAACTGGCACACAGACAGGTCCACGGTCAACAGCAGCGGCTGCGACATGAAAGGAGACAGGACAGAAGTAGGGACACGGCCATGCTTGCAACCCACAACAGGTGCCGTGGCATGGACTGTGACAGTACCCTCCTTTAAAGTGGTTGTCTCACTACAAGGTTTGCTTTTTATGTTAAAGATCTTGCAAAAACAAGTCACTTTGTAATATGTGTCCATTAACAGTGTCCTACCTATTCCTAGATATCCCCTCTTGTATGGGCTGCATCAGCTAATCAGGTCGCTATAGCTAGAGACCTGTTTGATCTCTCATGATAGGCTGCCAGCACTGGTTGCTATAGCTACAGACCTGTTCTCTCTCTCCTGATAGGCTGCCAGTGCTGGTCACTATAGCTATAGACATGTTCAATCTCTCATGATAGGCTGCCAGCGCTGGTTGCTATAGCTACAGACCTGTTCAATCTCTTATGATAGGCTGCCAGCACTGGTTGCTATAGCTACAGACCTGGCTTCTACTGCAGCCTAGTAGAAGCCAGTAAACACGCCCCTGAATTCAAAATGAAACCAAGAAAACAGGACTGAGGTAAAATGAATGTAGGAAGACAACCCCTTTAAGCACCCTCCTCCTTCTAATCCACAGAAAGGAATCCCACCTAGGTCTGGGGCCCCAAACATTCTTGGGGGCCTCCCCAAAACCATTGACAGGCTGAGAGAAAGCCATGTGATTGCCACTTTTACTATATATCCCATTTCTATATGTCAAACTATGCTACGCTCATATATAAGATGACACGATGTTATAAAATCCAATGTGTTAGCTATCTCTGTACCTGCCATAGCTGTGCCCTTGTTGCTACCAATATGAACAAACAACTTTAATGTTAGCTTCAGATTCCCACATTCATCTGATATAACACCATTTTCATCCTATTAGTGGAAAACATAATAAAGTTCCACAACCGCAAGCATTTCAGTTTGTTTTATCCAGAAAATGTAAGCATTAATCTTTAACTTTAATTTAAAGGGATTACATCTCAGAATCTTGGATTAAACGTGGTTTTACCCCTTAATTCTAAATTATAAACATTTGGTTGTCAATTTAATTACCTCTACTAATCTAAGGATTAAGACCCATTGGCTATGTAATAACACTGAATCTATGGCAGTCAGCGTGGGATGTCTGAATGAGCGTCTGTTTTATAAATCTATCCTTATCTCTTACCTGTTCAACCTTCAAAGTCATTTCAGTACAAACATTAAGCTGAAAATATCCAATCACAAAGAAACTAATTGTCATAAAGTTGATCATAATAGTGGCAAGTGCCATCTAAATAAATGTATTTGCAAGAAACAGAGAAGGACTTGGTTATATTGGGTAGACCTGGCCTAAGTAATTGTGCTCAATGTCAGGCGGCAGCTGCAAAAGCAGATACAATTAAGGGATAAAAGAGATGAACACCTGCAATCCAAATGCAATTCTGTCCTTGTATAATCTCTAGAACACGTTTGAAATACAAGATTTAGTTTTGGACACCGCATTACAAAAAGAATGTACGAGAGCTGGACAGAGTACACACACCTCCGTGTAAGAGAGATTGTACTTAAAGGGGTTTTGCCACAATGTAATGTGGACTTGGGATCCTCTAAAATGGGTATTTAATCACTTTTCTAAATACATGTGGTTACAAAAAGTGAAGCCTCTGAGAGTTAAAGCATTGCTCAGTCCCCCTTAGTTTCCTGACAGTTTACATTAGACATGACCAGGATATTGACAGGAGCTGATCTTGCGTGTTTGCACTTCTTATCTGATGACAGGGAACATGAAGGAGCTTGCAAGGGGCTGGGGAGAAAGGTTGTCTGCTGTATTGAGAATCCACTGGTTGTAATGTTATTATTTGAGTAAACTTTAGAGACGCTCCCTTCTTCCTCGCTGTCTGCTCACCCCCCTCCTTCTCACCCCTGCAGCCGTTCATGACTCAGCATGCTTTGTTTATATTCTCTCCTGAGCAGATAAGTGGAAAGGAACTCACTTCCTGGCAAAACCCCTTTAATGGGGTGTCCACTTAAAAAAAGTTAAATGACATTGTCAAGGTGGTCAAGCAAAGAAAAAAAACTGATACCTATCTATCCATCCCCTGTCGCTGCCACTCCAGATCTTCCCAGTGACTTCCAGATCTCCACTTGACTTCTAGCTTCTCAACCCTAAACTTTCACTTACAGAGGCTCTCCAGCGAGTCGGGACAAGAACCCGGAAGTAAAGCGGAGCGGATTACCGGAGAGCTCCAGAGCAGTTGCAGTGGGGAAATATATATTTGTTTTACTTTTTTTGACCACCCTGACTCAAATGTCATGTAATTTATTGTGAGTGAACAACCCTTTTAATTAAAATGTCTTTTTTCAACTAAAGAAACTATGGACCACATGTATGATAACTGCCTAGGTGTAAGACTTTCTTTATTGCCCATAGAAACTAATCAGAGCACCCCTTTCATTTCATATAGTGCTCTGAAAAAATGAAAGGGGAGCTCTGATTGGGCTTTGGGCAACAAAGAAAGTTCTATACCTAGACAGATTTCATACATGTGGCCCTATGTATTTAATAAAGAATAAAGAGTAATATAGAATAAATAGAATTTCGAGTAGGCAACCACTTTAATGGACGTGTTTTTTTTCAATCAAAGTAACTATGTATTCAGTGGATAATAAGGAGTATTACATAGAATATTGAATGCATCATTAAATGTATTCAATACTGTCTAATTAATTAAATGATTTAAGGTATCTAGTTTGTGCAGGGAGGGACTACGGCTTAGTTCCTCCCTTGAGGATTCTCTGGTAATTTTCATTGCCATTAGTCCTATTATCTTGGCAAATAATGTTATTAACATAAAGTCCTTTGTCCACACGGTAAATTCTCAGGTCGATGGTAATTCAATCTCTAAATTGACAAAATAAGCCCTTACCCTCCCTGTAGAGCAGCAGCATTATATCATGGAATTATTCTAAATGATAATCTATATTAATTGCAAAAACATTACATAGAAAAAGTAAAGTACAAATGTGATGGAGTAAAGAGATCAAAGATGCTTCTCCACAATTAACATTTAGATGTTTTAATTTGATAGGCCACAAATAAATATATGGCGGATGGAGTGATGGAGAACGAGGCAGCTCAGATCCTTCAACCCAGCAGATTGTTGGCTGTGCTTATGCAACTATTCTTTAGTTTCCATTCTAACAGCTGGTTCCAGCTCTACATAGACTAGAATGATGACTCTTCCATGAAACCAAGGGCTAGACATCACCGCTCTTGACAAAATCCCACTAGTAAAATATAAATAACTAAGAAAATGACATCAATGTTAAGTGGTGAATAGTGTCTTTAAAGGGGTTTTACCATGATGTAAAATCCCCAGCACTGGTTGATCACATCTATCTTTGAGCTTGCCATGCATGCAGTGTCGGACTGGGGTGTCTAGGGCCCACCGTTGAGCTGTCTCTGGGCCCACCAGTGGAGTTAATTCTACGGGCCCACCGTTAAGCTGTTTCTGGACCCACCGGTGGAGTTTATTTTAGGGGCCCACCCTACAGCTACTGTAATGACTATAGGTGCCTCCTTTACTCTGCCTCTTGCGTTCTGTCTCTTTTTGTCTGCTTTTTTACCTCTAAGAATCTATATGCAGTTAAATACAAATTTAGCTCTACCATGCTCAGTGCCCATCGGGGGTTTCCCCTATTCCCCTGTGGACCAGTCCAAACCTGCATCCATGTGTATGAGGAGGGCGGTATGTACGGTGACTTCTCCCCTGAGTTCTATAGGAGCTTCTGAACAGAGCCGATCTCACATACTTGGTTTTATTCAGAAGCTACCACAAGCGCTGCCCTCCACATTCACATGCATGTCTGGCTCACGTCTAGCTGAAAGCAGCCAGTGTTGGGGATTTTACATCATGGTAAAACCCCTTTAAAGGTCTGTTCACATTCAACAGATTTGACTGTAGACATTTCTATGACTGAAAATCAGTTTCGTACAACTCAATGGGGTTTGTTGTGTAGCAAGAACATGACTTTTCACTGAGCCCAAATCTTGACTATTCAATACAATTAAGTGTCCACCCATGGTTCAACCATCAGTGTTATAGAGCTAAAAAAACATTTATAGTATGCCATCCATAGGTAAAGGGGATCGTCACATGTGGCTGTTTCACATAGTCTAACATTTAAAGTCGTATGGCATTGAATGGCATATCAGCTTTGATATTCATAGCTGAACCTGTTGGAAGGGCATTCATGATTGAGGGGTTTTAACAGCAGTGCGCAAGGCTACAACGCTCTAAAGGGTTAAATTTTGGCTGTAACAACGACAAGCAAGCTCCTGCGCTGCTGATAAGATACAGCAGGAAGTGATGTCACTAAGTCTCTGCTAGAACAGAGACTAGGGACCACACGAATGAAAACTGTCTAGGTCTAAAATTCACTTTGTTGCCCATAACAACCAATCAGAGCGTCCATCTCATTTTTCCAGAGTACTATATGAAATGAAAGGGGAGCTCGGATTGGTTTCTATGGGCAACAAAGAGAGTTTTAGACGTAGACAGTTTTTATACATGTGGCCCTAGTTGTTCAGTAACTTGAGAACTGCTGTAACTTTGAAATGAATCGAAATCAGAACAGCGATCTATTTGGTAATAGTCTTTATCTTTGCCTACATGTTTAACCCCTTCACGATATTGGACATAAGCTTCCGTCCCAGTCGGGTAGGTGTTAACGCAAATGGACATAAGTTTACGTGCTGATGATCGTGCACACTCTAAAACAGTTTGCACAATCGCTGCAGGAAACCAGCTGTACATTACAGCTGGCATCCGGCAGCATCAGCCCCAACCGGAGATTAACCTCTTAGCTGCCATGATCAGTCACAATCGTGGCAGCTAAAGGAAAGGCAGTGGGAGGGGGATGCCTCTGTCTCCATTGGAGCAGCAGCAATGCAATCACTGATGCTTAACTGACAGCCCCAGAAGTCTTTGTTCACACAGCGTCTTGGGTTCCATGTGAACATACGCTTTTGTGATGCATGTCTGGGTCTGTTTGAACGGACCCAGGCATGCATCTAACAATGAGAAGTGAATTTAACATTGCCGGCAATGGGAAACACGTATCGGTGTTCAGACGAGTGATCACCAATGTGTGTTTGCATCGCGTCTGTCGGGTCCGTCTTTCGGATCCGCTCCAGGAATTGACATGGCATCACAAAAACGTATGTTCACACGGACCCAAGAAACCGTATGAACATGCCCTTTGACTTCCAAGGCTGCCTGTGACAGCCCTATGCCCTGCTACACAGCTCTATGCACAGAAAAATGAAAAAGTTATGGCTCTCAGACTATAGAGTGTTTTCTTTATTGAATAAAAGTGTTTTTATTGTGTAAAAACAGTAAAACAAATAAAAAAACAAAATTTGGGGATCACTGTAATCGTATTGACCTTGGGAAAAAGCTAGCATGTCATTTATACCACACAGTGACCGCTGTAAAAAATAAAAATCACTACCAGGATTGCTGTATTGTGATCAAAACGCATCACAAAAACCTTTATAAAAAGCGATCAAAGCATCATATGAATCCCATAATGATACCAATGAAACCTTCAACTCAAGTCACAAAAAACAAGCCCTATACCAGCTCGTTATGCAGAAAAATAAAAAAGTTATCGCTAGCAGACTATGACGACATAAAAATGCAATTGTTTATAAATGTATTTCTATTGTGTAAAACAGAAAAAAAAGAAAAAACAGTAAAACAGTAAAACAGAAAAAAAAAACTGTATAAAATTTATATCCTTGTAGTTGTACCAACCGGCATAGTGAAGTTATCCTGTCATTTATACCGCACGGGGAATGCTGCAAAATTGAAGCCCCAAAAAACAATGGCAGAACTGAAAATTTTTTTTCCTTTCCCCTTTTTACGGCCAAATCTAAAAAAAACTATGGAACACCTGTGCCCCAAAATTTCAAAAAAAAAAACCCCTAAAAGAATCCATTTAAAAGGGGTGGTTTAAACCCAAAAAGGGGTGACTTCTGGAATTGGGGGTTTTAAAACCCCCTTTTTTCTAAAAAAACCTTTTATAAAAAAAACAATCAGGCATCATAAGATTTCCCTTTTAATGGCGCCAATGAAAATGTCAACTCATCCCACAAAAAAAGAAGACTTTTATTAGCTCCAAAAACAGAAAAAAAAAAGTTATGGCTATGACGACATAAAAAAGCTTTTTTTTTACAAATGTATTTCAAATTTTTGGTTTAAAAAAAAACATAAAAAAAAAAAAAAAAATTGATAACATTTTTAAATTTTACGACCCCCAAAATAAAGTTATCCTGTTGTTTATATCACACAGCAAACGCTGCAAAAATGAACCACAAAACTGTTCCCTTCCCCCCTCATTCTCACAGCCTAATGTTAAAAAAAAAACTGTAGAACTCCTGTGCACCCAAAATGCACAATACACCCCCCAGATTTAGACCCAAGAATGGGTGTTTATTTCCCAAAAAGGGGTTTACTCCCCGGAAAATTTCACCTTTTCTGGTACTTTTTGGGGGGGTTTGCAAATGAGACATGGCCCCCCACTAAAAACCCGCAATTTCCCAAAAACCAAATAGGCTCCCTCCCTTTTTAAAACCCTGGCCATCCCCAAATAGCAGTTTTACACCCACATGTAGGGAGCTTTTTTCCTATTAGTACTGAATGAATCAGTTCAATTTCATTTCAGCTAAAATTTTACATTATTGAAAAAAAATACATTTTTCACTTTCATAGCCTAATGCTAAAAAATGTTGTGAAACTCGCTACATCTCTGGATATATTTCTTAAGGAGTATAGTTCCCAATAAAGGGTCTTTTTAGTAGTGTTTTTTAGGGTGTCTGAAAACCTGTAGTGGCACCTAAAGAAAATTGACATGAAAATAAGACCCCAAAGTCCAGTAGGTGCTTCTCTTATTCCGAGTCTTGTTGAAGAGTCAAATAGCGCACTAGGGCCACATATGGGATGTGTCTAAAAATCAAAATCAAGAATTAATATTGAGTTGCATTTTAATGTTATCATCTACTGTGTTCCAGTGAATAATGGATACAAATTGAAAATCTGCAAAAAAAAGTGAAATTTTTAAATTTCACCTCCACTTCGCTCTAATTTCTGTGAAACACCTATGGGTAAATAAACTTCCTAAATTCTGTTTTGAATACTTTAAGGGGTACAGTTTCTTAGATGAAGGCATTTACAGGGGTACCTAACATATAGGCCCCTCAAAGCCACGTCAGAATTGGACTGATCCCTAAAAAAATCTTGTCAATTTTCTAGAAAAATTACTACTAAAATTCGAAGCCCTCTAATGTTGGAAGAAAATAAAAAGACATTTAAAGTATGATGCCAGCCGAAAGTGGTCATATGGTAGATGCTAATTCTAAACTATTTTGTGTGGAATTACTATCTGTCTTACACGCAGAAATTTAGGAAATTTGAAAATGGCCATTTTGACATTTTTCACAAATAAACAAGGACTGTATGGACCAAAATTTCTTACCAACATAAAGCACAATGTGTCACAAGAAAAATTCTGAATCATATGGATAGGTAAAAGTGTCAAAAAGTTATGCCCACATAAAGCAACACATTTTCAAAAATGTTGCGCTGTCAGAAAAGTCAAAACTGGCTGTGGCAGTAAGGGGTTGATGGACATGTGTCTTTTTTGACCAAAGCCACTATGTACACAAGTCCCTTAACATACAATATTCTGGGACAACCATTGTATGTTGAGACCATAACGCTATAGAAAAAAGGTGAATGGTTCCAAAACCCCCAAGTATCCCTTAACATAATGCAAAATGAAGTTTAAGGGAAAATGAAGCAGATAACTAATCCAGATGAAGCAAGTTATTACATATAATTGTCAGAAAGAGCTGCGGAAATTAGATTTCACCTTCTATGATGAGGACATGGGCTTCTTTGGGTCATGTACTTCATACACAATGTACCAGAAAATAAGAAAATGGAGCCCTTAACTGGTGCACAATCAAGCCACTCATTTTTGTACATGTCAGAGCAGTACAGAACATGGAGGACCACGTTGTACTGTAGAGAGGCGCTATTAGACCTTCAGTCACTGCATGCACCTCACTAAAATATGTAAGAGCAGTACAGGACATGTAGTACCACACTGTACTGTAGAGAGGCGCTATAGAGCACCAATCACTGCATGCACCTCACTAATATATGTAAGAGCAGTACTGGACATGTAGCACCACACTATACTATAGAGAGGCGCTATAGATCAATTACGGCATGCACCTCACTAATACATGTAAGAGCAGTACAGGACATGTTGCACTGCACTGTACTATGGAGAGGCACTACTAGACCACCAATCACTGCATGCGCCGCACTAATATATGTAAGAGCAGTACAGGACATGTAGTACTGTACTGTACTATAGAGGTGCTACTAGACCGTCAATCACTGCATGCACCTCACTAATACATGTAAGAGCAGTACAGGACATGTAGAACCGCACTGTACTGTAGAGAGGCGCTATAGATCAATTACTGCATGCACCTCACTAATACATGTAAGAGCAGTACAGGACATGTAGTACTGTACTGTACTATAGAGATGCTACTAGTCCCCCAATCACTGCATGCACTTCACTAATACATGTAAGAGCAGTACTGGACATGTAGCACCACACTATACTATAGAGAGGCGCTATAGATCAATTACTGCATGCACCTCACTAATACATGTAAGAGCAGTACAGGACATGTAGTACTGCACTGTACTATGGAGAGGCACTACTAGACCACAAATCACTGCATGCACCGCACTAATATATGTAAGAGCAGTACAGGACATGTAGTACTGTACTGTACTATAGAGATGCTACTGGACCGCCAATTGCTGCATGCACCTCACTAATACATGTAAGAGCAGTACAGGACATGTAGTACCGCACTATACTGTAGAGAGGCGCTATAGACCACCAATCACTGCATGCACCTCACTAATACATGTAAGAGCAGTACAGGACATGCAGTACCGCACTGTACTGTAGAGAGGCGCTATAGACCACTAATCACTACATGCACCTCACTAACACATGTAAGAGCAGTACAGGACATGTAGTACTGCACTGTACTGTAGAGAGGCGATACTAGCCCACCAATCACTGCATGTACTTCACTAATACCAATAAAGTAAAATGCTCAAGATAATTGGTTGGATCTTCCATCAATCACATGAGCTGTAGATCAGCAGTATCTGAGATATTATATGTTGAAAATATTGTATCCTTAGGCCTAGGGATTCAATAGAGAATTAAGGGTATTACATACAACTGAAATAATTGGTTCTGCAACAAGCACATGGATTTCTACAAACCCCATTTAACCCCTTAAGGACGTAGATATTTTTAGATTTTTTTTTTTTTTCGGTTTTTCCTTGCCGCATTCCAAGAGCCAAACCTTTTTTATTTTCCATCTAAATGAGGGCTTTTCTTTTGTGGGACAAGAATTACTTTTTAATGGTATTATTGACCTTAACATAGACTATACTTATAATCTACAAATAGTTTCTATGTGGGGTGGGGGGATTTGTTTTTACGGTCTTCCCTCTTTGGTGTAACTAATGTGTTATCTGCTTGTTGATACAATTTTGGCAATACCAAGAAAGTAGGGTTTTTGCTATATTATAATACTGTAAATAAAATCCAAATATTTCCTATTTTTAAAATTGTTGTAACCAATAACTTTTTTGTGCTTCTAGCTATGGAAATGAGCAATGGAGCATTTTTTGCGGACTGAAGCGTTCTTCTTATTGGTACCAGTTTGGGAAATATGAAACTTTTTTGACCACTTTTATTCCAATTTTTCATGGACGTGAAATGCAATTTTGGCGTTTGGAACTTTTTTTCGACGATGTTCAGCTTACAGGATAAATTATGTTATATTTTAATAGATTGGACTTTTACACACAGGGAGACACAAATTATGTGTAACTTTTTTACCATTAATTTTTATTTTTAAGATGGCAGAAGAGAAGGGGATTTGAACTTTAATTTTTTTTAAAAAAATTTTATACTGTAATTTTTTTTTCTTTTATACACAATAATATCGACTCCACCGAGGGTACTTGAAAACTTGGGGCTTGATCGTACACCCTTTTGCATTATAAAAGCAATACAAAAGGGGGTTTAAAGATGGCAGTTCTAGCACTTCTTGCCTGGGTTAGGAAATGTTAAAACCGCAGACATGGCGGCAATGGAAACCGTCACAAGACTTCCTGTTGCCATGTGAAATGATTGGCACCCCCCGTGGGTGGTGCCAATTGTAGTGAGAAACATTGCACAGTACCATTTCTCAATCATTTGGATGCTGACGCCATTGTTCTATTCCATTTTTGAAATCAGAAAAATGGAAAAGTCGCTCATAGATTTAAGTGGGCTTTTTAGTCTTTCAGTTTGGCTCTGTTCCATCAGATTTCAGTTTTTTTAATGGAAAAAATAGAGTAGCATGCTGACAATTGATTAATTACATTAATTATCTGACAGACAGTACCCTTCCTTTTTTTTTTTTTTACACTGTACATTTAGCCTCGTTCACACGGCTTATTTCGGACGGATTTGCCGACGATTGACGATCGTCAATCCGTCGGCAAATCCGTCCAAAATAAGTCACAGCCTATTTTCTATTGATTTCAATAGAAAATACGGCGTCGTTCACACGACGCAAAACTCCGTTCCGGATTGCCGCCGCGGATTGACGACGGCAATCCGACGGAAAAACAATTGACATGTCAATTATTTCCGACGGATTCACCACCTACAATGATGTAGATGGTGAATCCGTCGGGAAATCAGTTACAAATACGTGCCACACTTAGTGACACTTATTTGCAACTGATTTTCAACTGATTCAAACGTATTACATCGGAAATCCGTTGTAAATACGTTCTGAAATAAGCCGTGTGAACGAGGCCTTACATTTTTTACATACATATGTTGGTCTTAGAAATTCCCTAAATTCCCTCATAGAGTTAAATGATAAAATTCAGGCTGCCTGTTGTTGTCACCAGGGGGAGCTTAAGAGCCTCCTGCATACAAGCAGGGCCAGGACGATGGGTAGACAAAGGTAGACGACCACCTAGGGCACCACTTCATCCTGGGCAGTAAAGGAGAGGTAGGGAGGTATGGAGTGGGCTGAATTTTCCATTGAGGGGGTACTATATGCCTTATTTCCCTATGGCACCATAATATCTCATCCAAGTCCTGTAATGTAAGCAGTATGCAGGCAGCCAGAATTTTATCATTGCACTCTATCTATGCATGGGATTTGAATTTCTACAGTATATGAGAAGCATACACTAGAAACCCTATAAGTTAAGAGATAAATGCACATTTTATCAGCTTTTTACGTGAATACTTCTATGTCAAGATGAACTTTTATATGAACCATATACTTCTAAACTTTAAGGAAAATCTTCTTTATAAAACCAATAGAAGGCTGCAAGAAAACAATTTGCATGTAATAATATAGTGACACACATAGGAAATTTGGATTAAAAATAGAATTTTATACAGCAAGCAACCAAGAATTTAATATTATTCCATATACTGCCAAAGCTTCATAAAAAATCCATTACAATCTCCAGGCAGGCCTGAAATGAAGTCGGCATCGTCAAAATATTTTGATCTTTTCATTTCAGAAATCTGTTCTGCTACAGATCTGAGAGACAGTTCTAATATCATTAATACGTTTTAATCAAAATAAAAGGATGCCTATGACTATTCCTCCATCACCTTATTATAAGCGTATTGTGGCTGTCCATTATAACATTATTACAGTCAGATGAAGATGACTGGCGCACATGGAATATTGTTTTTCTTTTTTTTCACTGATTGAAACTTAGTCTGTGGTTCCATTATTAATGTTGTCTTATACATAAATAATTACATATGCACTTGTAGGGGGTCACAGACCCTACCTATCCATGGTTCAAGGCTACAGTCATAATCCTACATTCATGCTCTCTTCCATTTTCTACCAAGGTCCCATTTACATCACACTTCCAGCCTCCATCACATGCAGAGCCCGGACGACAGGTAGACGACCACTTCATCCCAGGCAGAAAAGGGGGAGCAAGGAGGTGTGGAGTGGGCTGAATTTTTTATTGCCGCTATATGCCTTATACGATTGTACCTAAGGCACCAGAATACCTTGTCCCAGACCTGATCACATTGATGTCTGCAACAGAGGCAGGAAACATGATGTGAGGTCTTAGGCTATGTTCACACGGGCATAGTACACGCCACAATACGCTGGGTGTTTGGAACCATGCGCTGATCAGCATGTAATTCCAAAGTACGGAGGGGCACTAACAATTGACACGTCAATTCTCACCCCCCCCCTCCCCCCGTGCGTACAATACGATCATATTGTACGTGCAGGGAGACGACGCGTGATCCATAGCTCTCTATGAGAGCTCTGAATTACCGTAATTGCAGTGCACAATTCGCCGCATATTAAGCGCAATAACGTGCACAAATAAGCCGTGTGAACATACCCTTACTAATGTACATACTTGGCAACTCTCCAATTTCTTCCATTAGAGTCTTTCAAACTGGGATGCAGAGAGTGTGGGGTTTATGTAAACCGAACCCTAAAACTAGGTGATCCCAATCATATTGTGGACATTACCGGAGCAAGACTAACGTCTACTGAAAGCAGGATATGGCTAATGTATTATAGCAAATAGTTTGGGACAGATGGACTGGAGTATATCTGCAGTATCAGACTGCACATGGTTTGTTTTTTGGTCTGCCTTACTGTATACACAAAGAGCAGCATGTATGATTTTTGGCACCTAGGCGCCATTTGTTTTGTGCACAATAGTAGAGTAGAATGTGCCTGAATCTATGAACCTCTTCTACTGCTGGTCATAGATTTAGCGCTTTCTAGCTACTAAGCAACACTTCTGGCTCAGGTAAACCACTTTTAAAATGCTCTACCTGTTCCAGGAGTAATGCGCCTGGATTTTCCACACTGAAGCTATAAATCTATAGCTTCGTACGGTTGTAGTGCGCCCTGCCTCCCGCATATCCCCGATCTCAGGCGCATTACAAAGTGTCGCGGGCGCTCTGTAATGCTCCTGATATTGGAGGGCGCCTGGTTAAAAATTTAGCGAACGAGGCTGTGCCAGTCTTCAGGCTGAAAAGACACCAGACTTCTGGGGCAGCCCCGTTCATACATGTCACCCAAAATGACTATTTAAACTAAAAAGATGGTTTGCAAACCTGCTTTACTTTAGAAGCATAGAATCAAAACCAGGGGCGTAGCTATAGGGGGTGTAGAGGTAGCAGTCGCTACTGGGCCCTGCAGCCTGAGGGGGCCCAAAAGCTCTCCTGCCACATAAGGAGTATCTCAGCACTGTAAAGACACATGATAACTGGGGGGCATTTCACTTTTTACAATAGCTTCAAGTTGCAGCTCTGATCAAAACAAAGGATGGTTGCAAAGGTGGAGATATCCTTTAAGCACTTGCAGTTACTGTATTCCAGTTAACGCTTCATACATCTCCAGAGGAAGCAATGTTTCCCATCAGACTAGACCTCAGTTGGTTCAGTGAGACAGCTGTATACTATAGTCATACCTACTGTATGTGTTGCTCACATCCAACCAGATATCAGTAGATGATGAAAGCCTTCACCGTTAAGTGGATAGACCTGACCCCAACTTTCTCCTCCTGACATGACTCTACGACTGGCAAATGGTTCCTGTAAATGGGGATAGCAATAGGAGATTGTTGGGTAGGGAATACTAATCACCGTGGAGGACTGACAAGGTGATGACAGTGGAAGGTGTAACTATGACGAGTTCTAACAGACTGTACTGGAAATCTAATTATGGAGAAATTGGGGCTATGGCAATGTCAGCTTCTGGAAGATAAAACCGCTCAGACAGGAGCTTGCCACCAGGAAAAAGATTTCTCCATAGTGTTCATCATGTTTAGTGTCTCAGGTAAATATTTTAGAGCAAACTCATTCAATTTTCTAAGTGTCTTGGCCTGTTGCATAGAAAATGTGGTTATTAGCCGGCAAACTCAGCTTGAGATCCACAGAACTGACAGTCTGCAAGCCGACGGCTCTTCTATATTGTGCAGCAATAGTCACTGAATGTTTTCCTTCACGTTGGCTCCTACAAGCTTATCGTCTAGATTCCCAATTGCACCAAAGTATAAGAAAAATCCTCTCAGGCTGGCAGGGGGGGGAAACCCATTTTTTATTTGACCCAGTGTAGCAAATGGGGCAATATTCTGGGGGTAAAACAATAAGAAAGAAAGGGGTTTGTGTTCAAAAGGCCCTTTTGTAAATTTGTGGGGGGCTTTTCCCGGTGTAAAATTTGGGTTTAAAAAATCCCCCCCAAAATTTCCCCGCAGTTCGGTTTTTTCCCCATAGCCTCTATGAATAAATTCAACCCGGGAAGTTTGTCCCCCCCGATCCCTATTTGGTCCCGCGGGGAATCCAATGGCTAGGAAGGGTTTAAAACACAGCAAAGGGCCCAATGCAGACGGGGAAAACAGGAGGCAGCAAAGAGGGAAAGACTGGAACCCCCCTAGGCAAAGTCAGGGGGCACAGTTGAATGACACTTGGGTTTTAGAAGTTTGCGGGGAAAAACCGAAAAAGGTAAAGGAACTAAGGGGAAAAGCAAGTTCCGGCTAGAGGACTCCCACACCCAAGGAGCTTAAAAACAATACTCAAGCAATGAGAAAACGGGCTTGAGGAGTTTATATATGCTGACAAACAGGAAACAGGAAAAAAATGGCCCCAGCTGAAAACACGATCCAAACCATCTTGACTGGGGCAAATTTTAAGTCATAACCCGGGAAAGTTTCCCCTGCCATTACTACCCCCCCTCAACAGGGGCCTCGGGCCGATCCCCTGACTCGGCCCTCTCCGGATGTCTCGATAAAAATTGGGTTTTTTTTTTCGTCTGGGGAGAAATTGATGTTACTCAGGTTCCCACAAAATTTTTTCTTCGGGCCCCAAAAAACCTTTAGCCATTTAAAATGAGGTATTGTAGTTTGTTTCTGAAAAATTTTTGGAGTCTGGGAATTTTTGCCCACAAAATTTCCTTCCCCCATCAATCTCCACTGCTCGGGAAGGAAAGGGAGAAACACGTCCGGGAAAAGGGATGGGCACAGCAGGGCTTTAGTAGAGAAACATGGAACCCCAAGGGAAAAAAATTTTTCCATAGATGATGGGGGGCTTGAGCCGAACGCAAACTGGACTAATTTCTTGAAAAATCCTTACGGGCCCCCAAAACTTCTGCCCCAAATTTTTGGGTGAAGGAACTCTAAGTTTCAAATTTTCGGTAAAAACAGAAAAATACCTTACCCCCCCACCTTAAAAGTTGGGCGGGCCTACGACGTCAATCTCCCATTTCTTGTATTTTTTTTGGCCCTCTCTAGCGTTTTTTTTGTAGGTTGTAAATTTTGCTGAAATGCAGAGACCCTTTCCCGCAGCAGCGGGAAAATATGTGGGAACCCGCGGGGGAATTTTTAGGAAATATTTTTGGTGGAACCCCAAAATTTCCCAAAGAAGGGAGATCTTTTTGGGTTTGGGGGGAAATTTTGGGAAAATTGTTTACGAAAATTCAGCCAACAGGAAGCATTTTCAACCCATTTCCATCTTGTAGGTGTGCAAATATAGCATCGCAGGTACTTTTTTCCCGGGGGGCCTGATTTATGCGTTAAAGTCTGCCCTTTTAAAATTTTGGGTGGGGGGAAAAGGCCGGTTGAAAAGATTGATTGGGGCCCAAGTGCCTGGGGAAAAAACTCCCCCCCAAAATTTTTGATGAAAATTTTGCCCCCACGATCCGAAAAAACCTCTTTCCGGGGAAACCCCATGAAGGCGAAACACTTTTGGGAAGTATAGATCCGAAGTGTTTTTAGCAGAAAAGGTAAAACCAGTACATGGGTTTAAATTGCACCCTTTGATGAGCCGGTCAACTCCCCAACGGGAAATAGTTTTTTCCCCCTTAGGGGAAGGGGTAGATCCACGACGAAGTCCAGGGAAATCGAAACCCCCAGGGCCCGAAAAGGGGACGGGCCAAAGGCTGTAGTGGGCCCCGGGGGGTAAAAGAAATTTTGGAGTCCTTCCCTTTTAGCACAGATGCCCAAAAATTTGCTACATATTTTTTTCCCCAATTTTAATTTTTAATTGGGCCCACCAGAAGAATGGGGAAAATAAAAATTTTTTGCTTTTTCCTGACCCCTTTTTGGGGCCCCGGAAATTTTGGAAATTTCATGGGCCTAAACCCTCAGAATCTTTCAGTTCACTTTTTGGGGGTTTTATAGAGTTTTGGCCTGCTTAGGGTTCCACATTTTGTTCTTAAAAACCAATTGTACAAAACGGTTTTTGGGGAACATTTAGGGGTCGTTTTCATGGGCCCTCTCTTTTTCCTTTTAAAAACAAGCCCTTTTTTATGGTTTAACTCCCACCAAAATTAGAACCCAGGAAAAAGGGTCTTAGGGGGAATAGTAGGAGTTGAACCCTTTGGGAGAAATTCTTGATGAGCATCCGCCTTGCATTACGGACCCGGGCCAGAACGAGATTAAAAAGTTGATTGATTAAAAAAATACAAAAAACCGGCTTGGCGGGGGAGAAAAGACACTTGGCCCGGGATTAAACGAATTCCAGATTACGGTAAATCGTACCCACAATTTTTCCCTGTAAAGGTTCCTTGAAGATGATGTCCCTTTCCCTTAAAAGGGCTGCAACAATACCCTAACATTCTTTATTCCCCCTCATAATTTTTTCTCGGCAGGATGAAAAACGTGGAGAAAATGCACAAGGATGTAAAAAAACCTCTTGTCTCCTTTCTCTAAAACAGAATACCCCCTAAAAGCACAGTCTGAACCCAACCCAAATTTCCCACAATGAAGGCCCGAGTTCTGGTCCAAATTTTGGGAATGAACTAATACGGGGGGGTTTTGAAAGTAAAACTTGCACTTTAAAAAGGAGAAGATTTTTGGTGTTTGGAGGAGCCCCAAACAAAAGCATTTTTCTTCTTAGTCAACTGTTGTGGGAGAAATTATTTCCGAGAAATTTTGATGAAGCGTCTATAGAAGTTGGCAAAACCAGGGAAACGTTGGGACATTTTTTAAATTTTCGGGGGGTAGGCCGGGTCTATTTTGCTTTGATTTACAAACCCATCTTTTAAAACCTGGGGTAAAATTTTATTTTAACCAAGGAAATTTGGATTTTTGGTCTGTAAAATTCAAAATTTTTTAAATTTTAAATTTGTAGATTTGGGTTCTCTTTTTAGCCATCCAGAAAAAATTTTAAAACATGTCTCTGGTTTTTCATCCATTGAGTTGGGAAAAAAATAAAGGAAATTATCCCCCCAAAAAAGATGACAATAAACGGTTTCCAAGAGGTCTCTAAAGGATGTCATTAAAACGAATGTTGAAAGGGGGCGGGGGGTTTAAAAAAGGAAATCACACAATTTTAAAAAGTGCCCCCGAAAAGGGGCCCAAAAAAGCCGTTTATTCACCCTCCAGATTTTGAAAAGGGACCAAGTTATACGCCTCGAAGATCAAATTTTTGGAAAAAAATTTTTGCATGTCTTTAACTCTCTCCATTTTACCCTCAGGGATCAATGGTAGAGGATAAGGGGTTTTTGATGGAAATTTTTTGTTAAGTTTTTTGTAATCAATAAAAAGGTTTTTAAGGAACCGTTTTCCCTTTAAAAAACAAAAAAATTATGGAGCCCCCCTGGTGGGGGGAAAGAGGGGGGATGAACCCCTTTAGCCAGTTTTTCTTTTGTAACCCTTTGGGGGGGCCCTTTAAAAAAATTTCCAGGCCCCTCCCAAAAGGGGTAGATGTTTCCGAAAGGTAATTTAGGTGCACCTGGGACCCAAAGTTTTTGGGGCAATCATAGGGTCGATGGGGGGGAGCTGGCCCTGAAATTTTGTTTGTGCAGACGTTTTTTCAAAATTCCGGAAAATTCCGAGGGTAGCTCTAATTTTTTGTTGTCTTAAAGCGGGATTTTCCCTGGGCCCTTGTTTCGGGAAAAGGCCTAAAGGAAAGGACATCCCCTTCTGGGAAGCTTTTCCCCTTGGGTTTCCCAAATTTGATAACTTGGGTTTGCTTGCAGCCAGGGTGGGGCCTAGGATGACAGGGAAGTGGGAGGAGTTCGGGAAGGAAGAAAGGAAAATTTTTTAGGGGAAATAAATGGGAAAGTTAAATGATCTCGAGTGGTTCTGTCTCTTGGCCCACGGCCCTGATTTTCAGTGGAGAACCCAAATCAAACATTTTCCCATTAAAAACAGGTGAATTTTCCCCCTTCGGGAAATTTAAACCCCCCAGGGCTTCGAGAAAAAGGGACGGGTCCTTAAAAATTCCCCTTTTTCCCCCCGATTTCTTCCCCAAAAGCTGAGGTAGAACCCTTTTAAGTTAACCCGGAATTTGGGAGGGAAAAAGGAAGAAAATGGAGTCTTTGTTTCTTTTTTAAAAATTTTAGGGCCCAACTGTTTGAGAGGGAATGGAAAACCCCTGCTCTTTCAGATAACTCGGTCTCTGAAGAATGGTTTCCCTTCATCAGGGAGTTTTGGTTCCATGAGGGTGCCCCCCAACCCCGGGGAAGGGCTAGGGCATTTGATAAAAAAAGTGGCCCAAAACTTTCCCAAATAGAAGTTTGGCTTTCCCCGGACCCCGAATGTTTCCCTTTTTTCGTGCCCTAAACGTTTAATATGGCTCAATTCCTGACTCTTTTGGGATTCCTTCCCCTTAGGTCCCTTTGGGGAAAGCTGACGGGGGCCCGGGCGAGGACTGCTTGGGTATAAAAATTTTTAAAGTGGGCCCACCTCCCCTGCCCGTCTTTCCCCGGGACAGCCCGGGGAAAGATTCGGATGCAGGGGGTTTAATGAAGGCATCCAAACCTAAAGGGGCCTCTGCACGGGCAAGTTCATTTTTTAAATTTGCACTGAAATAACCCTTTTCCAAAAAAAAGAACAATTTCCCGCTCGCCCATTCCCCATTGGTGCCCGACTCCCCAAAACCTCTTGAACCCCAAAGGGCATACCCCAGAAAACGGGGGCTTTTCCCTTGGGCGGCCAAGGTTTTGTTTTGGGCAGCTTAGCAGTAGAAACCCCCGGATTGGGATCGTCAAACATTGATTTCATGGGGGGCAAATTGAACTAACCAAAGGGATTCAGCCGGGCTTGATTTTTCAATTAAAGGGCTACCCCCAGGCAAGGGTTTTTGTGTGTCAGCACCCTAATGATACACGGACCTTCAAATCTGTGGGTAGGAAATTGCGAAAAGGGTTGCCGTCAAAGGGTATACCTAAAAGGGATTAAAGGAAAACCCAAAATTTTGGGTCGTAAACCCTCCGCCGAATCTGAAGGGGGAAAATTTCCCGGGCTTTTGACGGGCCCACCGAAGTGGGTGGCCCAGAGGCTTGACCTCCAGGTGGACCATCCGGTGGGATAATGCGTGCCCGTTTTCACAATTCCTAAATTTGTTTTGTCCATACATTTGGGAATATTATGGCCATCGGGGCCTTCATAAGCGTCACATTTGCCCTTTTAATGCTTCCCATCTGGGTGCGCATTTTTACCCCTAGCAGCCCGGAAGCTGTTTTGATGCGAGTTCCGGGATTTTCCAAAGCCCCATGGACTTCCTTTTTTTGGCTTGAAAAAATCCTGTCACGTTTACTAGTGGAATACAGCTGGAATCAAGGGCTAGGAGGTTTGGAACACAGCGAAGGCCAATGAAAGACTGAACGGGAAAAGGCAGCGAAAATGTAGACTGGATCCTGGCAAAGCGGGGAGGAGCACGTTGAATAAACATGGGGTATTAGAAGTTTGAAAGGGAAAAACCGCAAAGGTTGGGGAAAAACAAACCCGGGAAAAAAGCAAGTTCCGGGCCCTTAGAGGACTCCCCACAGCAGGAGCTTAAACAAATACTCAACCCAATGAGTAAAGGGTTTTGAGGAGTTTATATATGCTGAAAACCGGGAAAACAGGAAACAAAGAGGGGCCCCCCAGTTTGGGGACTCAACCCCACCATTTTGACTGGGGGCAAACTTAAGGGAAAAACACAGTAAACAATTCCAAGTCATAGCGGGAGTTTCCCGACAAGGAAAGGGGTTTCTAGGCCAAAAACCCGGGGCCCGGGCCCTTTGTGTTTTGCTCAGTAGGGCTGGGTTCACACGGCATTTTTCACACCAGATCGTGAACTGCGGCATGTATTTTTACAGAGAAAAAACTTCTGTTCCTGTCATTTTCTGCATATTCCACATAGATCCCGTCCATCTCCTCAGCAGTCACTGCACAATGAAAATCAGCCCTGACAAATTCACTTTTTCAAAATCATTCACCTCTGTATGACAGTGTAATACCTTATAAATAAGTCACAAAATAATACACCTATACATGGAGCAAATATACCATATCAATTATTGTTACTAAAAAAAAACTCTTAAGGATCAAATAATACTGCCAGACCATGACAAAATGCGACCCCCCACATGTGACTATTAGTTGTACACAGGCGCTCTACAGACATATACCACCACCTTACAGTCACCATATAGTGGTAGAATTTTTGTATGTAGATGTTCTGCAGAAATATACCATATGTACTTGAGTATAAGCCAACTTTTTCAGCACCTTTTTTCATGCTGAAAAAGCCTCCCTCGGCTTATACTCGAGTGTATATGTTATAAAAGTTCTATGTATCCAAAGTATGATTCACCTCACCTGAAAGTGCTGGCTCTTCTAGGAGCTGTGATGATTTCACACAGAGGGGGAAGTCATGTGATTCTGCTCAGTGTATGCAGAATTCTGCTGTGCTGGTTGTGATCACTGCTGGATGAGCTGAAGCAGAGCTGTGTATGTGTGTGTTATATTTGCCTGCAGCAGAGTTGTGTGTAATGTGTGTGTAGCAGTGCCTTATGTGTGTAACATGCATGTAGCTGAGCTTTGTGTGTAATGTGCCTGCTGCAGAGCTGTGTGTAATGTGTGTGTAGCAGAGCCATATGTGTTTAATGTGCATGTAGCTGAGCTGTGTGTGTAATGAGGCTAATTACTTATTCAGCCCTACTTTGCTAATTACTGGGATAGCTCTAGCTAGCAAATTGCTGGGGACAGTGCTACCTGGCTAATTACTGGGAACAGGACTACCTGGCTAATTACTTGGGACAATCATTTCATACATCGTGGCACCAAGTCCTCTAGTTTCTGCTATTTGCTATGGCTGTCTGTCCTGGTTAATGAAGGGGCATCACTTACTTACTTGCTGCATTTCCTACCCTAGGCTTATACTCGAGTCAGTAGGTTTTCCCAGTATTTTGTGGTAAAATTAGGTGTCTCGGCTTATATTCGGGTCGGCTTATACTCGAGAATATACGGTAAGTGATTACACTGAAGTTACATTTAGTGACTTAAGGCATGTTCACACGGCTTAATTGCGGGGCGTAATTACGTCCCGCAATTAAGCCGTGGGACGGGGGCGGGGCGGAGCGTGGGGTAAGCAGGGGCCGGCACTTCGCCGGCCCATAGACTATCACTGCTAGCGGCGCGTATACGCCGCTAGAAAGTGACATGTCAATTATCTTCCCCCCCCGGGGCTTCGCCAGGCGGGAGAGGGGACATAATCCAATAGTTCTCTAATGAGAACTGTGAATTACCGTAATGAATGGGCCGTTTTCGGCCCGTAATAGGCGCACTTCGGCGCGTAATTACGGACCGACATACGGCCCATTTTAAGCCGTGTGAACATGCCTTTAGGCCCCGTTCACACGGCTTATTCACGCCGGATTTGTGAGGCCTGAGTTTGAGCTCACAATCCGCCGTGAATAAGGGGCGGGCCGAAGCGCGGCGGGGCGCCGCTCCCGGCCCCATAGGCAATGTCATTTGTTTATGGCGCTAATCGTGCCGTAAATAATGGGCATGTCACTTTCTCCCCCAACGGCGGGATTCGCCTGAGCGGGGAGGAGCGACGGAATCCACTGTTCTCTATGAGAGCAGTTGGATTACCGAAATGACTCCGACGAGATGCCCGACATGAGTGCAAATAACCGGCGGCGGCTAAGTACGCGCCTAATCCGCGCAAAATAAAGCCCGTGTGAACTGAGGCTATACAGTAGGACGCCTTTTTCTGATCGGAGATCGTATCACATTTCGCCTACTCCATCTGACCCAGTCCACACATGGTGACTTCCTCCTCGGCAGACTCAATGCTTAGCCAGAATTTACGCAACACAAACATTTAGAACCCTCACATATACCTACTTACCTACTTGGGTGGATTTATATAAACTCATCTTTTTCCTAATGGAGGTTTATAAAAAAGCATTTTGATGCCCCATCCCCACGACAACCCACTTTCCTATGATAAGAAAACCAGGTGCCTGCTGTGGGTGATGAGAAGTCACCCCTTGTTCCGTTATAGGCCACCATTTAGTATCGATTATAGAACCCAACTACCAGTAGGTAGTGTATACTAGGTCCCTCAGGTAGTAGGATACTATAGGTTATAGGTCCCCCAGTAGGAATGTATAAAGGTAATATGTTCCCCAGTAGGTAGATATATAGGTAATAAGGCCCCCCAGTAGGTATATAGGAATAGGGTCCCCCAGTCTGTAGATAGGTAATAGGACCTCCAGTCTGTAGATTGATGATAGGGTCCCCCAGAAGATATATAAAAAATAGGGTCCCCCAGTCTGTAGATAGGTAATAGGACCTCCAGTCTGTAGATTGATGATAGGGTCCCCCAAAATGATAATAAAAATGAGGGGCCCCAGTCTGTAGATAAAGTATTAGGCCCCCAATCTCTAGAAAGGTATTAGGTCTGCCCAGTATATAGATAGATAATAGGCCCCTAGTATGTAGATAGGTAATAGGGTCTCCCAGTATAATTAGTCGATAAGGTAATAGGGCCACGAGTATATATAGTCCAGGGGGTGGGGGGGTAATCGGGCCCAGTATATATATAGGGTCATGGGGCCCTCAGTATAGATATAGTATAGGTTAATAGGGCCCCCAATATAGATATAGCTAGGTAATGAGCCACCAGTATAGCTATAGGTAGGTAATAGGACTCCAGTATAGATATAGGTAGGTAATAGGACCCCAGTATAGATATAAGTAGGTAATAGGAAATTGTGACATCATTATGCCACGCAGGCAGCGTGATGTCGTTCTCATGCCGCCTGTGTCGGATACGCTGGAGAGTGGGTGGGTGGATAGATAGATACAGTATTTGAGATAGATATATAGAAATGAGCTAGATAGATAGATAGATAGATAGATAGATAGATAGATAGATAGATAAATAGGATAGGATAGATAGATATTAGATAGATAAAGTAGGATAATAGTTGGTAAAATCATATAATGAGGACGCTGTAATTGGTGATTTTTTTAGTTTCTCCTTAAAACATGTAGGCACTCTGCAGTAGTCCCCTTGGGACCCCAATGTGAAGAATGTATATAATGTAGTATACATTTTTTTTACTGTATACTGCTCTATGGAGTAGCATAGTCCACTACACTATACATTTATTGTGGTATACAGTCATTTACCAGCCTAAAGGTCACCCTAAAGGTGAAGGAATCACCCTAAGGGCGATTGCGGCCCTATAGATACAAATATCTGTACATTAAGAGCTTTTTCTCTGCAAACATGTCAGGCAGAGATCACTAACATGTTCTTAAATTCAGGATCCCTGAACACCAGTGTGGACAGAGCCTTAAAACCCCTCTTGAATGTAATTGCTGACTCCACATTGATATCTCTCGGATACGGCTTGTACCATGGAGCAGGATCATGCATGGTCTATGGGAATATGCTATAATCCCTCTGTCTGAAGTGTAGTGGAGACAGACCCAGCCAGTGCCGCAGCTCTGTGTGGGATCTATGCTGGGTGCTACAGACAGTGATAATCCAGTCACTAGAGCCTTCTCCAGTGAAATGTTTTTGGAGTCATGTGACCATTTCAAGCCGCCCTGGAGCGTCATATTATTCACAAAGATATTCTTCATAGCATGTTTGGAATCTCGATTCCTGCCCTCCTCTCAGTACCTGACAGATGATGAATGTACCCTCAGCCGTTTCAGGTAAATTTAATCATTAATAAATGTTTTCTGTGCCATCTTAGAGCTGTCGGCTTGAATTATTGCAGGCAAATGGGTAGCCCGCACTTCATTTTTAAAGACATTTTTTGGTTTGGCCGTTGTTAGCAAATAAAAAATATATAAAATTCGCCCTTCTTTTGTATAAAAAGTGCCAATGATAAACATATTATAGATTCTGTAATTGCTATCAATTATAATGTTTCTATACTTCTACTATGCTGGGGCTGACTTTCCATTTTGTTTCAAATGGCAAAACAATGGCGGGTTGGAGAGAGGAGCTGATTTAACCCTCCAGTTGCGGCATATGAATTTCTATACTAACTAGACCTTGAACCAATTAAAAGGGTATTTCATTGATTAGCTTGAAACCTGTAGGCAAAGGTCAATAAAGACTATTACCAAATACATTGCTGTTCTGATTTTACTTCTCCTCAATTAGAAGTAGGTCTCATCTCCTGCTTTTGCACATAAGCTTCCCTACTTACAAGCCACCTCTCTCTGCTTTTACAGGCTGCAGCACCAATCAGGTTGGTGACCTCCCTGCTGTGTTCCTTATCTTGAGAGATGGGAGCTTGTTTACATTACTTTCTGACTATCTTTAACCCTCTAAAGCTCTCTAGCATTGTGTACTGCTGTTAACAAACCTCCTGCACTCATGTCACTGTAAGGGCGCGTCCCCACTGCACAGGACAAATACCGGCCGGTTTGCCGGCCGGTATGTGTCCTATTTTGCGCCCGTCCCCACGGCCACGGGGGGGGGGGGAAGGAGATGGAGGGGAGCTTTTTCTCCCGCATGATCGAGAAAGCCCTCCCCACTCCACGATTGACATGACACCAAAATTCGAGGTTCAATGTTCTTGCATGCCGGACCACGGTGAGAAAAACAGAGCCGACTGCAAATACCTGCAGTGGGTACCGTCTGCACGGGTTTATCCAGAGGAGCACCATGTGCTAAGTTTTTCGACAAGTTTTCAGGGCAGAAGGTCACTGTAAAAAACGGCAAACGACTGAACATAATGAAATCGTTCAAGTCACGGACTAGAAAAGCGACTCGTAGGCATAGGTAGGACGGCTCCACTAAACAAGAGAATCGATGTCTAGAAATTAAGAAGAATGCTGATAAAATTGGCTTTAATAGATCACTGTGTTAGACACCCGACCCACCAGCTGACACTGCGAATGTACAAAATGTCAAAAAAAAGAATCTGGTAGCCGCATGAATATGGACTCATACGTGAACAGCAATCGTGAGAACAGAGAAAGGCCTATAATTAATAGCCAAATATTCAGGATGACGCTATAGTATGATAAACGTACAGTATGATCAATGAGAAAAAGGTAAACTCAGTGTTAGTGGGTCACGAAATGTCTTAGTATGTCATGCCGTTCAATATGATAGGCTGCCGATTTGAGCCGGGAATACGAACAGATATACTGATATGCTAAATGATTATCAGTAGGCTCCCTCACTCTATACGAATATAACGCCTAGATAATCACAGAGCTCACTTCTTTATCATATAACCCTTATTATTATCATCAAGGAAGCAACTCAAATGCTTCTCTGCCTACTTATCATACATTATCGGCGCGAGCGGATAGGAAATCGAACAGACGGCACTCAGCTTCTCAATCCTCTATCGCATATAACCTTAGTATATACACAGAGGGGCTCAGCATCTCTACCTGAACTCATGCAATATAACCCTTTAATACTATCACATAAGAGACTCAGCTTCTCTCCTCTATCATAAAATAACCATATTGGAGATCATCGAGTAGCTCATTCTTACTCTACTCTTCTATCATAATAACTCCTAAGAGAAATTAATCACAGAGCTTACCTCTCCCTCCTATCTGTTCCATGCTGAGAGCTCAGCATTACTTATCTCTCTTGTATCATCTACTCTCTTATATATCACAAGAGCACTAAGTTCCGGTCCCACCTCTGGCCTCTGATATTCAATATACACAACTATATATTAATGCACAGAGACTTCACTCAAATCCCTAAACTAAAACTTCGACAGAAGCATCAGCTTCTTCAGATCATCTCAATGTCATTGTTACCCCTACGATCTATATAATCAACAAGAGCATCAAGGCTATCCTACCAACAAAAGTCATTCGTAATCCACATGTTCAGAACATCTTCTATGTATCATTTATCAAGCAAGCATGTACGAGCGATTAACTCTTGTCCCTCTATTCATATATTCCCCTAAGGGGGGGGGGGGGGGAGGGGGGGGGGAGGGCGGGGGGGGGGGGGGGAGGCAGAGTCTCAGCATTCAATCAATTACTCATCCTCACGCGATATTATTCAATACCGTAATTAAGATGGGCCATGTACGCCTCGTCAGGCATCACAGTTCTATGCTCTTGAACGATTATTAATAGGCGCAAACTGACTAATAAAATCAACAACTGGAACCCTCTGGTTAGAAGGCGATGGCTACTAAAAACCATCTGAATAAACCCGAAATTTTTCAAATAACCGGAGGCCTTTAATATATCTACAGTGAGCTACACAAGAAACTCTCTCCTTCTATCAACTATAACCCTATATATATCATAGACGACTCGACGACAATTGCCTCTGCCTCATTATCAAGTTATAAACTGGCCTTGTAATATTATCCACTACCTCAGGAGCTTCAATCGTTCCTCTCCACTCTATATTAGTTATAATAATACTCTATCACATAGGATCAAACCAGAGCATCACTCTTCCTTCTCCCTTACCATATGTCATATAACCGCATATATAATATCATCACGATGGCAATAGCTCCTGTCAGATCCTGACCTCTGATTCAATATAATTCAAGACCATTAATATTATTCACAGAGCATCAAAGCTTTCTCTCAGCCTTCTATACATATTAATACCCCTATTATACTACATATGAGTCACACTGAGTTTCGCATGCTTCTTTATCCTCTATCAATAAATAAGCTCTCTTAATATAACTACAGGAAGACATCAGCTACTCTACCACTCTAATCAAAATTATATGAATGCCTAATATAAACTCAACAAAGATTGCGAGTCTCCTGCTCTCTAATCATATTTAAACCCTTATAGCTCACAGAAGCTGCCATACGAGTCTCTCCTCTAGCTATACGAAAGCAGCAGAACTGCTGGAATTCTCAGAATTGCTAGAGGCCGAGTCTAATCGTTCTGTGTGGGGGGGAGGGGGGGGGGGGGGTTTATATTGGGGGGGTGGGGGGGTTTAATGTGCTATGTTTCGGCTGGGCTCGAGCATCATATTGTCATACCTAGCTCTTAGAGCTATCCTGGTTCTTACTCAGCTCTAGTTGTGCCGCTAGATAGCGAATAGTTTAGAGTATAATCTAGATTAAGATTATGAGACATAAATTTGATAGCTTAGACCACGACACAAATGACATTATCACCTTGAAAGCCTTTCGTCTCTGCATCTATAAGTCAAAAAGAAAGGAGCATGCTGTATAAGTGGTTACAGAATTGATATATGTTGGCATACTTTTCGGGGCGTTACAGGTCATTGTTGGCGGTATAGGTTCTCTATTTCTATGGTCGCATGTTTTTGGGTGGATTTGATTGCAGGCAGGGGGACGTTGGTACCTGTGGATTTTTTTTTCTCTTTATCAATGCACATACCTGATAGAGGTTTCTTTTTTATTTATTTGCACTGTTTGACTAAATTACTCGTAGAGTACAGAGGACAGGAGTAAGTGACAGCACCGCGGGATTTTGGACACTCAGTAGCTGCCTGTGAGGAGAGGCAGATGTCTGAGATCAAGTGCGACCAGGAACAGAGAGATCTCCACAGCCCTGTCCTACCCCTGGAGACAGCAGTAACACTGTGGATCACTAAAGGTGCAAGCTTAAAACAAAAGACAGTGCAGATTTTTTAATAAATGAATGATGAAAATAGTTTATTAGTTAATTGCAAAAATTCCACGTCAATTTTACTTTGTGGCAAAACCCCTATAAGTAATATTTTACCATATTATTTCAAAACACAAGTGGCCACAGAGATGAATGGAGATCAGAGGATCTGACTGTGATAACATGAGTAGAAGCAATTGACGGCGACTGCGTTCTCATACGAGCTGAACCTCTCTTGTGAGTATTTATGTATCAGTAAAGCATTAAAGAAACATCCTTCTAAAAGCAAGCCCCTGGTCCCCAGACATGTCACAGCATTGCAGTAAACTGGGAGATTAGCTTTCTCATGTCTCTTCTTTCTTAATGCCACCATTTCATTCACACTTTGGAGAGCAAATAACCATCAAATTGCTTGCTCTAATGAGTTGAAATTAAACTCCGGTCCTGATAAAATATGTTTATTACACTACTTTCTATGGCAAGAAAAAGTCATTTTGGGTGAGAGAACCAGATATAATAACCGCATGGAGACAGAGGCGAGCTGCCTAACTCAATTTTGTGATGTTAGGGATTAAACGCGTTGAGGGGACTCGTAGGCCCCAGTCAAGGTCACGCAGCTCACTATTCATTAACTACATGCTGGATAGTGTCATTTTATTTTAATGTGCCAGGTGCTAGACTTCCCACAGGAGACCGTATCGCTTAATACTTTACATGAAATTGCAATACTGTAGATAAGAGGAAGATTAAACCGACTGCAAGACATAGAATTGCACAATTGCTTAAATGCCAGGTCCAGGTTCTGCTTTTTTCCAGAAAAAAGTGTCAGGGCTTGTTCACACGGAGTTTTCACTCCGTGTTACAAGCACTTTTGTTAGATCCCTCTTGGGGACCGACATAGCGGACCCCAAAATGGAACTAACAAGTTACAGTGAGTTAATGCACGCGTGCAATGGAGGAAGACGCAGCGTCGTTCACATGAGAGATCGCCGCTTGTGTGTTTCAAAAGCGCCGCTCACGAGTCAGTCTTGAAAAAGAAATGGCATTTCATTTCTATCAAAGACCTAACCCGAGCGTGCTTTAGAAACACGCAGCGGCGAGATCTCTCCATGTAATCGCAGCGTCTCCTCATAGCCCGCAGTGATTAATCTCGACGCTAATTGTTATAATCAGTCTGGGGGTCCGCTCTGTGGGTCCCCCAAGACGGATCTACAAAGTGCTTGTAACACGGAGTGGAAAACTCTGTGTGAACAAGTCCCTAACTGTTGTTTCTGGGTGTAGTCGTTATTGCAGCTTAGAATATGGGTGAGCTGGAGTACCAGACATGGGCAGAACTATAGTCATAGCAGCTCCTCTGGGGCCCTGATGTTAAGGGGGCCCACCCAGGCGTAAGAGCATTGTACATTTTTGCAGGGAATAACAAGTTAGTAGCTTTCTGCCGTCTAGCACTATGTACTAGTGCATCCCAAAAAATTAGAATATCATTCAAAATGAAAGGGGTTGTCTCACTACGTTGAATTCAGGCTTATCTCAGCCGGTGTTTTATTGGTTTTCACTTTTAATTCAGGGTGTGTTAACTGGCTTCACTAGGCCTGCAGTAGAAGCCAGTCTGTAGCTATTAGCAACCAGTTGCTGGCACCATCAGGATAGCTCGAAAGAAAGTCTGTAGCTATAGCAATTTGCTGGCAGCCTACCAGGAGAGATCAAATAGGTCTGTAGCTATAGCGACCTGAGGAGCTGATGCAGCCCATACAAGAGGGGATATCTAGGAATAGGTAGGACACTGTTAATGTACACATTGCAATTTGACTGTTTTTTGAAAAATCTTTAACATAAAAAGCAATCCTTGTAGTGAGACGACCCCTTTAAAGGGGTCTCCAGGACTATCTTTGTATTTGTTATAGGGCTCACAAATGTGTTATATTAAACCTTGTAATTCATACTGCAACGAGTCTATACAATACATGGGCTTCTCTATTTGACTTAAATTATTGATATCAATTATCTTTTCAGTGATATTCTAATTTTTTGAGATGCACTAGTATGTTCTCTGATATATGGCAGTATTATACATACCATTTATTATTGCTACATGTGATGCAGTTTCAGTGTCCTGTCCTTTGTAGGTAAGGGCCCATCTCATTTTGCTTTGAGGCTCCAGTTACTATTTACGCCCAGTATTACCGTTTTTGGATGAAAAGTAGGTCCTTTTTTTCTAACCCTGGAAGAACCTGAGACGCTAATAAATGCAGCCTATGCATTTGCACTGGTGCCAATAGGCAAGTGGGTCCCCACTGCTGTTGTATACTAGATAATATCAAAGGCACTTTGGGGAAATGGGTTACTGATTTTTACAACCCATTTTGAAATACTCTGTTAGGGAATTCTGACCTGATTGCACTATGAAGAAGAGACAGAAGCTTCAAAATGCATATTTTGCTATGAAGGACCTGGAAAGTTAATTCATGAGACAAATAGGTTCAGAGCTGGATTAACAGCATAAAGGGCCCCTGGGCAGTGGCGTAACTTTGGTTCAAAAAGTGGGGGGGACCAATTTTCCCTCTCATTCAATATCTTCCTATCCCTCCCTCCCACCTTTCCTTTCACTTCCCCTCCCTTCCCTTCCCTCCCCTCCTCTCCTTGCAGTGAAGTGCCCCCCTCTAACCCAGCTAGGAGGTCTGAGGGAGCGCTGTGAGCTTCCACAGCAGGTCCGGGCAGAGTCCTTATGGCAAACACTTTAGGTGCAATCTGTAAGGTTATGAATGGCGCTCTAATTGCTGAAGTTTAGAGCTGGAATGGGACTACGAAGCAGCCCTGACAATGAAACCGAACTAGCCCCTGACAATATTTCCCCCTCTAGATGGAAATAAAAAATGTTGTGCAATGCAGCAAATTTCGCTTAACCCCTCCCATCCCCATCACGACTCCATTAATTTTGTTATACACACAACAGAATGAGGAAAACTAAAGAACCTAATCTCACTGTACCCCTAGGAATCACTTATGTCATATACTGTACCCCAAAATGTATTTTATTGCATACCATACACCAGAAATGTATTATATTACACATGGTAGACACAGAAATTACATATTACACAGAATTACTAACTGCACCTTAGAAATGAATTGCACATTGTACTCAAGAAATAATATAATTCACTGTGCCCCAAAAATGTTTTCTATTACACACTGAACTATAGAAAGGAATTACATTACTCACTGTACCCCAGAGATTACATTACACCATACACCAGAGATTATATTACACACCTTACCCCAGATATTACATTACACTGTACCCCAGAGATTACTACATTACTCACTGTACCCTAGAGATTACTACGTTATCCACTGTACCCCAGAGTTTAGTTTACACACTGTACCCCAGATATTAATGTATTATTCACCGTACCCCAGAGATTACATTACACACTGTACAACAGAGATAATATTACACCATACCCCAGAGATTATTGCATTACACACTGTACCCCAAAGACTTCATTAGACAAGGTACCCCAGAAATTGTGAGTGTATATATACATATATTGAACATAGACTCACTACACACTTAGGGTGGGTTCACATGACAATTTTTTGGCACTGACAGTGTCGTTTGCTTGTTGAAAATTTAGCAGAATTCTGATGAGCAAACGACCCAGACTGCTGTTATTGCGGAAAATGCCTCGAATAACACTTTGTAGGCGCTGACAGTTCACAGTGAAAATACTCAAGTAAAATCAGTGTCATTTAAACAACGACACTGATTTTAAAAAGAGTATAATGTAAGTCAGTTTATTTCCGGATTGGACGCCGATTCTGAGGCAGATCAGCACTGAATCTGTCCCAGAATCAGCATTCATATCTTATGCTTGAATGTACCCTTAAGGTATGTTCACATGGCATATAGTGGGGCGTACTATACACTCTGCTATATGCTGGGGGTTTTATAAGTACGCGCTGGCCAGTCCACACTTCTAGAATGCTGCGGGGCTGGCCCCATTCACTTTCATTTTCCCCGGTGGGTAAGTGCAGGGAAGACGTGGCTAGACACATGGCTGTACAATATATACACATCTTACATATACAGTTTATACCCTACTCACATGCACACACAACGCCTGGCACCCTTGTCCCCTCCTTACCTGTCTCCTGTAGTCTGGTGCAGTTGGGATTCGGCAGGAGCTCCTCTTCTTCTCTGATGAGGGCTGAGCATAGGGGAAGTGGTATACAATGGGAGGGAAAGATACAGCCCCAGATACAGAGTGTGCTGGACTGTGAGCAGCATTCTGATTGGTGAAGCAGCCCCTGCTGACTCCTGCTCTACCAATCAGCGCTGCTCTCACTCTGCACTTACACTTGAGGCTGCTACCTATGCTGTCCCCCCCAAGATGCACAGAAATATAGGTGGCAAAGGGTTAACTTCTTCCTCCTCTGTGCTCTGCTCTCCCCACTTACTGTATTCTCATGCTTTCATATGGATTATTTTTTATTGAAGTGGCTAAAAAGTGGGGGGATCGTCCCCCACCCAGAAAAAATTGGGGGGACCAGTCCCCTCTGTACTCCCCTAAAGTTACACCTATGCCCCTGGGCATAGCACTGCAGTGGGCCCTGCCCACACACATGACATCACACTAGGCCATGCCTCAAGCCACCCCAGAGCACACCCATATTTTCACACCACTTAGGCCTCGTTCACACGGCTTATTTCGGTACGGATTTGACCTGACGGAAAAAAATCCGTCCGGCAAAATCCTGTGCCGGGAATAAAAGTCACTAGCCTATTTTCTAAAATTGTGATTTCTATAGAAAATACGGGCAGCGTCCTAGGCGAAACGCAAAACTCCGTTCCGGATTGCCTCACGCGGATTGAACGACTGGTAATCCGGCAGGAATAAACAATTGACATTCATTTCTTCGCGGACGGATTCACCACTCAATGATTGTAGATGGTGAATCCGTCGGGAATACAGTTACAAATACGTGCCACACTTAGTGACACTTATTTGCAACTGATTTTCAACTGATTTCAGAACGTATTTACATCGGAAATCCGTTGTAAATACGTTCTGAAAATAATGCCGTGTGAACGAGCCTTACATGTATGTATGGACACCACCAGCCTGCAGCCTACAAGACTAATTAGCAGGGCAGGGTGCCTTTGGCTCCCTTCTCCACCATGGATTTTAACTGTTTCTTCTATTCCTGGGACATAAAAAGACCACCTGAGGCCTCTATAGTTGTGGAGCCCCCGGAAAACTCCCTAGTGTGCCCAGTGGAAAAGAAGTCCTGACCACCTCTCCTTTCAGAACACAGAGGTTTCGTGACTCATTCTTGAGATAGGTGCAGGTCCTAGAGGCGAGACCCACACCTGTATGACATTGATGGTATGTCCTAGCGATATGCCATCACTGTCTGACGTGAGACAGCAACTTTAATGATTAAGTGGGCAGGATACAATACTTCATTTCCCCTCTGGGGGTGCTGCAGGAGAATTGTACACTTGATATGTGTGATCACTGGTGAATAAGTCATCAGAACACCTTGTGATCAGCTAATTGTCTGATAAAAATGTGTTGTTTGAGGTGCCCAATTTTTTTTTTTATTAATATATATCTTTTTGTTTTTAGGAAGACTTTTCAAATTCTACAACACCATCAACTCTTCAAAAGAACCCCCGACAAGAAGTTGGTGAAATGTGATGAAGAATCAGGATGGGATTGAACTGCAGAAGACATCTTTGAAGACCTGCTTGACCAGCGAATGTGTCTTTTTCTTCAATGACTCCAAATTTAGCACTCAATATGCACAAGGAATTTTCTTCCAATGCTCTTGCAGAATAGACTGTGCCATTAGTTGTCAATGGTCTTCCCCTGGCAAAGACTCGGGATCCGTATTCAATGTTAAGAGCACTTTATGCTGAACTGATGAGGAGAAAAGTGAAAAAAGGAGGCTTGTCCTTCCCATTATAAGTCACTGTATCCTCAGCTACTAGAGTGTACCGAGGAGTCTCCACGCTGGGGCATTAGTCACCATGGCCAGGCACAGAGGATTTGTAATGCCAGCTCTCTGTTTATGGATGTTTGTTCTCTTTGCACTTTTATACACAGGCAAAGTACAAGCAGACTGCTGGCTGATTGAAGGTGACAAGGGTTTTGTCTGGCTTGCTATCTGCAGTCAGAACCAGCCACCTTATGAGTCTATACCACAGCACATTAATAGCACCATAGTGGACCTGAGGCTTAATGAGAACAAAATAAAGAGCGTTCACTACTCTTCACTTAGCCGCTTCGGCAACTTAACGTACCTCAACCTCACCAAAAATGAGGTGTCCTACATAGAAGATGGAGCTTTTGCCGGTCAGTTTAATTTGCAGGTGCTCCAGCTTGGTTACAACAGGTTACGAAATCTGACAGAGGGTATTCTTAGGGGACTGGGAAAGTTGGAGTATCTCTACCTCCAGGCAAACCTTATAGAAACTGTGACTCCTAATGCCTTTTGGGAGTGTCCAAACATTATGAACATTGACTTATCTATGAACAGAATCCAGAGGCTGGACAGTAGTACCTTTGTGGGCCTCAGTAAGCTGACGGTGTGTGAACTGTACAGTAATCCTTTCTATTGCTCGTGTGAGCTACTGGGCTTCCTAAAGTGGTTGGATATATTCACCAATATGACTCGTACTTTTGACCGCATGCAGTGCGATTCTCCACCTGACTATACAGGTTACTTTTTGCTAGGTCAAGGTCGATCCAGTTACCGTAATGCACTTGGCATGCTGTCATCCCTCTGCACAGATGGGTCGTATACAATTATGCCACATTTGATGTCTCCGAGGTACCAAGCCACCACTGGCCCACCTGAAAGCCCGTGTTCTGAAGAAGACTGTTTTTCTGGAGATGGAACGACAACCCTTATTAATGTCTACACTCCTCCAGCAAACTCCAAAGTCAGCCTCAGTGTGAATCTAAATACAGAAACCCATTCGGATGCCGTCCTAGTGGCCGAGATACCATACCCTTACAGCAAGATGTACATATTGGTTCAGTATAATAATAGCTTCTTTACTGACATTCGGAACCTGAAGGCAGAGAAAGAATCCATAAAATTGGACGGGTTAAAACCCAACACAAATTACACCTACTGTGTCGCCTCTATTCGAAATTCTCTCAGGTTCAACCACACCTGCATAGCCTTTTACACTCGCAGCCATACCAAACAAGAACATGTGCCTACCCCATCCACCGCCACTCACTATATAATGACTATTCTTGGCTGCCTGTTTGGTATGGTAATAATCTTGGGCATTGTATACTACTGCCTGCGCAAAAGGCGCCAAAAAGAGGAAAAGCACAAAAAGGCAGGTGGTAGTATGAAGAAAACAATCATTGAACTTAAGTATGGTCCAGAAATGGAGACACCCAGTATAAGTCAGCTGTCCCAAGGGCAGATGATGGGTCCAGAATCAATGTCCCGCATCCCCTATTTGCCCTCAGTGGGGGAAGTGGAACAGTACAAACTCATAGAAACCAGTGAAACACCTAAAGCCACCAAGGGGAATTATATGGAGGTGCGAACTGGTGAACAACCTGAGAGAAGAGACTGTGAACTGTCCATGCCACAGGACACTCAGAGCTCTGTGGCAGAGATATCCACTATTGCTAAGGAAGTAGACAAGGTCAATCAGATCATTAATAATTGTATAGATGCCTTGAAGTCAGAGACAACTTCATTCCAAGGTGTAAAGTCGGGAGCTGTCTCGACAGCAGAGCCTCAGTTGGTCTTGATATCTGAGCAGATTCCCAGCAAACATGGTTTTCTTTCCCCAGTATATAAGGAAAGCTATACCCATCCCTTACAGAGACATCACAGCATGGAAGTACCTCCAAAACGCTCTAGCACATCTTCCAGTGGGTCCATCCGTAGCCCAAGGTCATTTCGTTCAGAAGGCTCTGCACATAAATCTGAAACAAAGTATATCGAGAAGACTTCTCCAACTGCTGATACCATCCTCACTGTGACCCCTGCAGCTGCAATCTTAAGAGCAGAAGCCGAAAAGATCCGCCAGTATACCGAACACCGGCACTCCTATCCAGGCTCACATCAAGGTGAACAGCAACAACAGCAGCAACAGCAGTCAATGCCGCAGCATGAAAACCTAGGAGGCCGCAAAACCTCCATACTGGAACCCTTAACTCGGCCACGTCCAAGGGAATTGGCCTATTCCCAACTTTCACCTCACTACCACAATTTAAGCTACACCTCCAGTCCAGAATATACGTGCAAACCCTCCCACAGCATCTGGGAACGTTTCAAACTGCACCGCAAACGCCACAAAGAGGAAGAGTACATGGCAGCCGGCCATGCCCTGCGCAAAAAGGTCCAGTTTGCCAAAGACGAGGATCTCCATGACATCCTAGACTACTGGAAGGGCGTCTCTGCCCAGCACAAGTCCTGAGTCCTCACCTCTTCCCTTTGCCTCCAGCTACTCGTGACTTAACTCTTTCTTTCAGAACCTTAACCCTGTCCTAGGAAGAGTGCCCAGCAGAGCATTGTGGGTACACAGACTCTGTAGGTCTCTTTAGTGGTAAAGAGGTTAACAGGACCAAACTCAAACTAGCCGCAGCTACTTTTTATTCAAAACTGTCTTTACGAATGGAAAAAAAAAAGAACAAAACTATGATATCTAATCTATAAGAAAAAAAAACAATACAGTTGCTTAAAAACCTAAGTATTGAATCCATTCAAAAACATGAGCATATGCACCAAATCAGAAACAAAACTATACGCTAAAACTGTGAAGAATTACTTTTTTTAACAAAAGAAGTGAAAAAAAAAATTTCAGTAAAAATAAGAGGCGCGCGAGACAGTAGGAGTGGTCGGGACTCTGTACGCATTATCGCATGTTATCTCATATTCTGACTTGCGTGGTTTGACTCTTGTGAAATTTTGTTCTATCCCTTCATCACTGCAGGACAAAAACTAAACTGGAAAACGGCAACCAGACTGGCAAAGACAGTAAAACTCCTTTCGTTAATGTTAATTTGTATTTCAACCGAGTCTTCCAGTGCAGACTTTGCCTAAAAGAAGGCTCCCATTTAACACCAACAGCTGCATTCAAAACTGTGATCACTATTTCACTGTACAGATATAAATTTCTATATTTGCAACGATTGCTGTAAAGAGAGAGAGAGAAATTGAATATGAGAAATAAATCTATATATATATATATAAATATATATATAAATATATACATACACACCTAGAGGTTAACCCTTTGGCAGCCAGTGAGGCACACATTGCAAGGCCTTGCTTGCCTTTCCAGTGCCTGTTAAAGGGTTAAAAATAATACCATGTTTGTATCAGGTTTTAATCATGGGTTTTAGAAGCGAAATGATGTTTTCTATTATTTCACTTTATTTTGTTTAAAAAAAAAATTCTATGTTTGTTGTTTTTTGGGTTGGTTTCTTTCTTCACTGAATGATTGTTTTCTGAAAGAGGTAAACTGCAATGAGAAATAGAAAAGATGACACTCTTACAAAAATCTCCGGTCTCGTCTGTCGTTTCTTGATGATCGGGGGATAGAATACGGTGATTTAATAGTCATGGGAGTGTTTTGGGTTTTTTGCTTGGAGGAGATCACTGTGTGACGTGCTTCCTAGATAATTCCCAGAGCGTAGACATCTTGCTGTACCTACATCTTTATCATATCCAGAGAAGTACATGGACCCCATAGAACAAATTTTCAAATTGATGCTAGTTCATGAACTTCTTTAGTCCTAGTAATGAAGAACCAGCAGTTAATCCCTCAACTACTTCATATCTCATATGGTGGGACCAGTGTCGGACTGGGGTGCTTAGGACCCACAGGTGGAGTTGACTCTAGGGGCCCACCAGTTGAGTTCTTTGTGGGCCCACCAGTGGAGTTTATTTTAGGGACCCACCCTACAGCTACTGTAGATGCTTCCTATACTCTGCTTCTTGCTTTTTGCCTCTCTTCTCTGCTTTTTTGCCTTTTCTGAGAATGTCTATGCAGTTAAAAAAACAACTTTAGGTCCACCATTCTCAGGGGCCCACCGGGGGTTTCCCCTATTCCCCTGTAGGCCAGTCGGGGCCTGGGTGGGACCTTAAAAATAGTCACCCAATCCTTTGCTGCCAATATTGCAGTTCCCGGATAGGTCACCAGAGCCCATGGGTAGTGGCACACCTAGAGGACATGGGGATTACAAGCAAGCCATTTAGAATACTTTCAAGGTGTCACTACATTTCTAACCAACCTGAAATTGGTAGTCCTGTTCCACCATCCAAGTTTCAGGTACATTTCCCACTAATTTTGCTAAAACTACAGAACTGTGGAAATTCTTGTACCTTCTTGTTAAAATAGGGTCAGGAGCAACCTGGGACAGAGCTGCAACCAATAATTTTACTTTGAGGGCACGTGTTCAACTGCTGCATCATTTTACATGGCCCACAAGAGTTTAAACACAGTGTACAGCTGGGAAGTACAAGGTCCAGAAACAGTAGGACCGGCTCTCTACTTTCCCCAGCAACCAGCACTTGGCAGACGTGACAATGCCAGCACAGGAAGCAGACACCATCTTGGATTCGGAGCTCTGGTGCACACCGCTCTGTTCAGCAGCTCACAGGTAGTGGTACGGCTCAAACAACCCTACCCAGGCACCCAAGTCACCCTTGGAAGCTTTCCAACAGCCCTTTAAGGGCAATTATAATGTTGATGTGTCTTTTTTTGAAAATTAGTTTGACAAACGTGTTCTAGAGGGTCTGGGGTTTGTCGCATATTGCTCCCATTTCTTTTTCTTCCTAGGTCATGATGTTAACCTGCTACAAGATGTTCTGCACACTGAGATACACAACATTTTGATATCTGGAACCAGGGTGGCCATGAAAGCAAAACCTTGGAGGGTTGATAATGCCTCATAGTTCTCAAAAGAGTGTCCAGACTTGTCGGACCACCACCATGTATTTATCTCTGACCTAGGATGCTGTTTCTATGTTATGTACAACTTTGCCCACAGGGAAAGAGTCAAAGGTCGCATTAAGCTGGTGTCCCTCTTCTGCACCAGTTACATGGCAGCCAGAAGACTACATCCATTGCATCTGCAGTATATTTAGTCCATTATATTAGTTGAGAACTACATAGAGAATATTTTGACTTAGCCAAAAATGGCCAAATAGGTACATACAAAAAAAGTACTATAATATTAATTAATACTGTCCAGACTTAGAATAAATATACACTTCTTTTACCGACATTATGCAGGTAGTCCATAAATATGGGCTTATTTCAAAAACACATTAATTTGCTGTTGTAGGTCAATAAAGGAAGTCTGCCTCCATATTGCATCCTTAATGTAAGACTAGGATTATTGTTTCAATATCTATAATGACTAATGAAAACGTTTACTGTTAAGAAAAACACACACCGATTGAGTTGACCACTCAAAAAAAATCATATTGAAGGGGTGTTTTCATTATAGACTTTGATAGGATATGCCGCGAAAGTCTGATAGGTGTGGATCCCACCTCTGGGAACAAAACCTCAAAAGTTTTGGCTCAAAATGGAAAGCCAGTCGTGCTAGCAAACAACTCTCCATATTGAGCTGACACTTTCAGTGGTCCGTTCCTGAAATAAATGCAGGACCAATCGGTGGGACCCGTACCTATCAGACTTTATCCTGATAGGCCATTAAAGTCTATGGTGGAAACACCCCTTTAATGTAAGATAAAATATTGGGTGTTATCCTCAGAGTCGATGTCTATTAATTAGCACCACACGATTTGTAAATCCAAAATTCTGTTCCTATTTCTATAAGGGTTGGAGCTCTGTTTTTGTAATACATTTAGACATACAGTTAAAGGGGTTGTCTCATCTCAAAGTTTCATAAGATACATGAATGAAATAATGCTGCTTTGCTCTGTCACTTCCTGGCCAAGCTGTCTGTAATTAGCATATGAGCTCCATGTATTCAGACTTCTCTGTTTATTAGTCTAGATTAAATAAATTACCTTCTCTGAGGTCCAGAGAAGCTTCTGAGCTAATGTAAACAGTAGAGTAATTACTGTCTATTGTCTGAAAGGTCAAATAACACACAAGCTCTCACACTGTGGGCCATGACCTGTATGATGACATCACTCCCTGCTATCAGATAGAACAAACAACAGGGAAGAAGGAGTACATAGGTCGGTCACTTGGGGAACTAGAGAGAGCACATAAGGTGATAAAATCACTTGTAGCTCCTTAACAAAAAAAAGGAACAATGCAATATATTTGGAATACATCTTCATTTAGTGTTCCCTACCTTTTGAAAGCTATTCTTTGTAGTGAGACAACCGCTTTAATAAGGTTTTCCCATCTCATAAAGTGATGACATATGACTGAGATTTTTCATCACATTGTGATAAGTGGGGCTCACCCCAATGACTGCACAAATGAGGAGAACAAAGTCTTGCTGTAGCGCTACATACCCTAAGTTTTTTTTTCTTGGTAGGGCTCCCAGCCACCAAGCTGTGCAAGGAACTGCATGGCACATCTGTTCTCTTCACAGCCAGGGGCCACTGTGCAAGGTAGCAACATTGAAGGAGACACAGCACTAGATCGCTTTCCACTCTCTTCAGTCCCGCAATCATTACAAAAAAAAAAACACTTAAAGAAAACCTCCAGTGAAATTTCATGAAGTCACAGAGGACTAAAATATAAAACTTTATCATATATTGGAAAATAAAATAATTTCACCTATAATTCAGTTGCGCAGCCTTGACCCTTTAAGAAAGTTAAAATGAAGTCAGGCCAAGTGGGGTTTCTTTACAATAGTGATGGATCACTATGTTAATAGGTCTGTGAGACCCTCTGCATTGAAGCTGAAAGAGTCCACTGTGAAGATGGGGGGGGGCAGTAAGTTTGCAGCATGTGGCACTATTTTAATGCTGAATGTTGTGTTATTAGCAGCAATGTAATAAGGATTCCTGTGTGTTACGGAGGAGGCTAGAAGCAGCGGAGGTTAACCTTTTCTTAACCATTTCCAAAGTGTGCTGTGGCAGCTGCAAGTATACTGGGCGACATGTATGAACTTGGCCCTGTTCGCTATATTTGTAACCAGGCGCAGTCCAATATCAGACGTATTACAGAGCACCCGCGGTACTTTGTAATGCACCTGAGATCGGTGGGCGTACGGGAGGCGTGTCACACTACAACCATACGAAGCTACACATATATAGCTTCAGTTCGGCAATTCCAGGCGCATTACAACTGGGACAGGTAGAGCACTTTAAAAGTGGTTTACCTGAGCCTGAAGTGTCGTTTTTGCACTAGAATGCGCCTGATTTATGACCTGCTGTAGAACAGGTTCATAGATTCAGGAGCATTCTACACTACTATTGTGCGAAATAAAATTGCCGTCTGGGCGCCAAATATCATACATATCGCCCATTGTGTATAGTATGTAATGAGAGGCTCAGATTAAAGAAGTAATATATTTTTTCCCCTTAGTCAGGCTCGGATTTGTCAACAAGGGAACAGGGGAAACCTCCGGTGGGCCCTTGATAATTACAGATCTGAAGTTACTTTTAATCTTCATATACATCCTTAAGATAGGCAAAACGGCAGAGCGACAGAGGCAATCAGCAAGAGGCAGAGTATAAGAAGCATTACAGTAGCTGTAGGGTGAGCCCAAAGAATCAACTCCACATGTGGGCTCCCAGAAAAAAATTTCACTTGTGGGCCCTAGGCACCTCAGTCCGACACTACCTCTAGTTAATTAAAAAAAAGCTTTTAGGTACAATATAGTGCCAGTCTCAGCTAATCAGGTAACAGACGTCCCCGCTCTCAGCTAATCAGATAACAGATGTCCCCACTCTCAGCCAATCAGATGACAGACTTCCCTGCTCTCAGCCAGTCAGATGACAGACTTCCCTGCTCTCAGCCAATCTGATAACAAATGTCCCCGCTCTCACCTAATCAGATAACAGACGTCCCCGCTCTCAGCCAATCAGATAACAGACGTCCCTGCTCTCAGCTAATCAGATAACAGACGTCCCCGCTCTCAGCCAATCAGATAATAGATGTCCCCGCTCTCAGCTAATCAGATAACAGACGTCCCCGCTCTCAGCCAACCATATAACAGATGCCCCTGCTCTCAGCCAATCAGATAACAGACATCCCTGCTCTCAGCTAATCAGATACCAGATATCCCTGCTTTCAGCTAATCAGATATCAGACGTCCCCGCTCTCAGCCAATCAGATGACAGACTTCCCTGCTCTCAGCTAGTCAGATAACAGACGTCCCTGCTCTCAGCTAATCAGATAACAGACGTCTCTGCTCTCAGCTAATCAGATAACAGACGTCTCTGCTCTCAGCTAATCAGATCTCAGATACCCGCTCTCAGCTAATCAGATAACAGATGTCCCTGCTCTCAGCCAATCAGATAACTGATGTCCCTGCTCTCAGCCAATCAGATAACTGATGTCCCTGCTCTCAGCTAATCAGATAACAGACGTCTCTGCTCTCAGCTAATCAGATATCAGACGTCCCCGCTCTCAGCTAATCAGATATCAGACGTCCCTGCTCTCAGCTAATCAGATATCAGACGTCCCCGCTCTCAGCTGATCAGATAACAGACGTCCCCGCTCTCAGCTGATCAGATAACAGACGTCCCCGCTCTCAGCTAATCAGATAACAGACGTCCCCGCTCTCAGCTAATCAGATAACTGAGGTCCCTGCTCTCAGCCAATCAGATAACAGACATCCCTGCTCTCAGCTAATCAGATCTCAGACGTCTCCGCTCTCAGCCAATCAGATACCAGGCATCCCTGCTCTCAGCTAATCAGATATCAGACGTCTCCGCTCTCAGCCAATCAGATGACAGACTTCCCTGCTCTCAGCCAGTCAGATAACAGACGTCTCTGCTCTCAGCCAATCTGATAACAGACGTCCCCACTCTCATCTAATCAGATAACAGACGTCCCCACTCTCATCTAATCAGATAACAGACGTCCCCACTCTCATCTAATCAGATAACAGACGTCCCCACTCTCAGCCAATCAGATAACAGACGTCCCGCTCTACTGATCATAACAAGTCCCCGCTCTCAGCTAATCAGATAACAGACGTCCCCGCTCTCTAGCTAACAGATAACTGATGTCCTGCTCTCAGCCAATCAGATATCAGACGTCTCCCGCTCTCAGCTAATCAGATAACGACGTCCCGCTCTCAGCCAATCAGATACCAGCATCCCTGCTCTAGCTAATCAGTTATCTGACGTCTCCGCTCTCAGCCAATCAGATGACAGACTTCCCTGCTCTCAGCCAGTCAGATAACAGACGTCTCTGCTCTCAGCCAATCTGATAACAGACGTCCCCACTCTCATCTAATCAGATAACAGACGTCCCCACTCTCAGCTAATCAGATACCAGATATCCCTGCTCTCAGCTAATCAGATATCAGTCATCTCCGCTCTCAGCCAATCAGATGACAGACTTCCCTGTTCTCAGCCAATCAGATAACAGACTTCCCTGCTCTCAGCTAATCAGATATCAGACGTCCCCGCTCTCAGCTAATCAGATACCAGATATCCCTGTTCTCAGCCAGTCAGATAACAGACGTCTCTGCTCTCAGCTAATCAGATAACAGACGTCTCTGCTCTCAGCTAATCAGATAACAGACGTCACTGCTCTCAGCTAATCAGGTAACAGACGTCCCCGCTCTCACCTAATCAGATAACAGACGTCCCCACTCTCAGCTAATCAGATATCAGACATCTCGCTCAGCTAATCAGATAACAGACGTCCCCGCTCTCAGCCAATCAGATATCAGACGTCCCTGCTCTCAGCTAATCAGATAACAGACATCTCCGCTCTCAGCTAATCAGATATCAGACATCCCTGCTCTCAGCCAATCAGATATCAGACGTCCCTGCTCTCAGCCAATCAGATAACAGATGTCCCTGCTCTCAGCCAAATAAATACCAGACATCCCCGCTCTCAGCCAATCAAATAACAGACGTCCCCGCTCTCAGCCAATAAAATAATAGACCTCCATCTGGTTTGCAGGTAACCATAAAAACCTGTGTGCAGTTCAGAGCACATAAAAATTCTCTTATCTTATGACTAAAATCAGTCCCTTTGTGTTGAAAGCTAATCTTTGTAGCTAGAAAACCCCTTTAAAGCATTTCCTTACTCAATAAACATGATTTAGCCTGTATACTGAAAAATCAATGGGAAAATTCAGTAGAATTTGCTTTATGTTCTATATAAAAAAAAACTTTTCTTGGAAGTGATGAATTTTAGGCAAAGTAAGATAGAGGCTAGATAAAGTAAAGATAGGGTATATCCCATAAATATGGCTGGTTTATGAGCTTCTATGGATAAATGATATGTAAAAATGTGTTCCTCATTACTTAATCCAGTTCTGGGTTTACACATTGTTGTCTTTTTACATGGACGGGCATCGTTGGTTTAGCGTCTAAATGCAAGACATTGACATTCAGCCCTGCTACCATGTTCTATCATTCTTTAGAAAGAAATGCTATGAGGCATATGACAAACCAACCATGTAATTGATGTATAGGAATCTAAAATTCACTGCATTGTACCAACAGTATTAGCATCAAGTGTCGGGTTCTGGTTTACATTGCCCTCAGGTTCTTTTATTGATATACAAAACATACTCTTTAACTCAAGAAAAGAAATTAAAGAAATTAAGAACAGTTCAATTGCTATGAAGAATAAATATGCCCTTAGAGGTTTTCGGGTCAAAAGGCAGGTCCATTGACCTCTATTGATCCCTAGACTACTGCAAAGCAAAAATTACTTCTCTATCCTCTCGTTGTAAGAACATTAAGGCTATGTCTACCCTGCAGTGGACAAAAAACGACCTGAAAACAAATTACTAAAAACGTTCATGAAACTGAGTTTTCTGTCCACTGCCTGTCAAAAGCAGCTGAAAAAACGCGTTTTGGCGCGTTTTTCGTTTATTGGAGCGTCTTTGCTCTGCTTTTTAATGTCTGCACAAATTAAGCCATTAGATGTAAACTACAACCTACAGGTGGAGTTAACATGCTAAGTAGTCACTTCCTTTAGATCACTGTAGCCATTGTGAGCACATTGTCCTTTGTGTGCTGCTGCTGCGTGCTACTACTTTATTAAATTTTGCACCAGATTCTTGCACCAAAATCCACAAAAACCCACATTATCTTTCCATACAGCAAGATAACTGTAATAGCGTCAAAATCTGTAAAGAAAAGGATTTTAGCGGCAAAATCCAAAAAAAAACGCATTATTGCGCCAAATTCCATAAAAAAAAACTATTTTTAGTGTCAGAAGCGAGATCACTTTATTAGTGCCAAAATCTGTAAAGATACGGATTTTAGCACCAAAATCCGTAAAAAAACGTAACCTGTCGCCGAAATCCATAAAAAAATTATTTTATTGCGTCAAAAGCTAGATCGCTTTATTAGCGCCAAAATCTGTAAAGATACGGATTTTAGCCCCAAAATCCATATAAAAACGGATTTTGGCGGCAAAATCCGTAAAAAAACTATTTTTTGCGTCAGAAGTGAGATAACTTAATTAGTGTAAAAATATGTTCAGTCAAGGGTTTTAGAGCCAAAATCCGTAAAAAAAATTTTATATTTTTCCCGGCAAAAAAATCCATAAAAAAAAAACATATTTTTTAGGCGCCCAAAAAGCGAGATAATTTTAAATTAGCGCCAAAAATTTTTCAGAAAAAGGATTTTAGGGGGCCCAAAATCCAAAAAAAAAAGGATTAGGGCGCCAAATCTGTAAAAAAAAACGTTTTTTTGGGCGTAGAAGCTATTTAAAATTTTTTTTTTTAATTAAAAGGGGCACAAAAAATGTTAAAAAAAAGGAAAATTTTGCACCAAAAATCCCCCCAAAAAAAATTGGGGATTCTGAAAAAAATCCTTTAAAAAACGTATTTTTGGGCGTGGGAAAGGGGAGATAATTTTGGTTTTGAAACCAAAATTTTTGTAAAAAAGGGAAATTTTACCCAAAAAAAACCGAAAAAAAAAAAAAAGGGATTTCTGGCCCAAATCCGTAAAAAAATTTATTCTTGGCGTGGGGTTCGGAAAACTTTTTAGGGAAAAAAATATGTTAAGAAAAGGACTTTAGAACCAAAATCCGTAAAAAAAGGGGATTCGGGGGGCCCCAAAAAAAACCCGGAAAAATTTCCGTAAAAAAATTTTTCTTGGCTTTGGAACGAATAATTTTATTAGGGGCCAAAAAAATTAAAAAAAAAGGGAAATTTTTTAGTGGAAAAATCCGTTAAAAAAAACGGAAAAAAGGCCCCAAAAAACCCGGGAAAAAAAAAATTGTATTTTTGGCGTAAGAAGCTAGATAACTTTTTTAAACGCCAAAAATGTTAAGAAAAGGGTTTTTTAAGGCACCAAAATCCTTAAAAAAAAATGGATTCTGCGCCAAAATTTCCTTTTTAAAAAAAAACGAATTTTGGGCCCAATTTTTTTCGGGAAACCCCCGCGATATTTTATTTAAAGCGCCAAAAATATTTTTAAAAAAGGATTTTAGCCCCAAAAATAAAAAAAAAAAAAAATGGTTTTCCTGACGCTAAAATCCTTAAAAAAGTATTTGTAGCAAAAAATATATGAATTTGCGAAAAAAATCGTTAGGGGCCCAAACCCAAGATCATTTTTTTTAAAAAAGGGGTAAGAAAAAGGACAAAATCAGACAACTTGAAAAGAAAATTTTGATCATAAAAAAACCCTTTTTGTTAAACCCCACTATAGGTGGGATTTTTGGGGTCTCCGGGGGAAATTTTTTAAAATTGAAAAAATCACGGGGGAAAAAACCCGGCCGCGAAAAAGCCCAAAAAACGCGCCAAAAAGACCCCGGGCCCGCTTTCCATAGACTCCTTGAAAAAAATTTTCTGCCCTCTTTGGGATTTAACCAGTAAAAAAAAAAGAGCAGAAAAAAGCAGCTCAGGGGGAACAAGGGGTTTTTTTAAAATTATATTTCAATGGGAGATGTTTAAACGGGGTTTTTTTCCAGGTTTTTAAAAAAATGAAAAGCTGAAAAAAGGGAAACTTTTTTTCTGGCATTGGAGACAACCCTTAAGGGACCAAAAAGTAAATAAAAAACTTTCAGATTTTAAAATTTTTTAAATGTTCCCCAAAGGGACAACTGATCAGAGCCCCTTTTCCCATTTTAAAATGGGGCTCTAAAAAAAATAAAAAAAGGGGCGTTTGTTTGGGGTTGCTATGAGCTCTAAATTGGGTTTTGTATTAAGCCTGACTGGTTGCTTTTGGAAACACAAAAAAATTTTGGGGACCTAAAACAGTTTTCTTTCATTTGGGCCCCCAAATTTTTTTGATTGTTTTTTCTCAACTTCAGTCATCAAGCCCCCTGGGCAAAAATTGTACAGGACAAAGACCAATTTTCCTACCCGTTTTTGAAAAGTTATAAAACGGGTTTTTTGGTTTGGGGCCAATAGTGGGGTAAAATTCTACCCAAAATTTTAAAGAAATTTTTCAATTCTGGGGGACCCGAATTTTTTTTTTTAAAAATCGCCAAAATTAAAAATCAACCCTAACCTTAAATTGGTTTGGGTTATGGGGGTTTAAAAGGGGGGTTTTCCCCTACTACAATGATTAGCTTTCAATATGTGGGGAAAGGTAAATTAAGACTTTTACTAAATACATTGCTCTTTTGATATAGCCCTGGTCAGGAGATAAGAAGGATTTTATCTGGTCGGAGTGCACACAAGTGTCTCTAGGTTATCGTCCGTATCTCCCTTCATGACAGAAATCAGGAAGTGACATCCCCATGGGCAACTGGAGCAGAAACTTTATCTCTAACAAGATTAGATTGTTTACCTTTGATAAGCATTTGTTTTCATGCCTGGGAGCTCTGTAGCTTTTACAGTGACATAAATGTGGGAGATTTAATCTGCAGTAAAGCTCAGCTATTTATAGAGGGGCTTAATATGCTAATAACTGCTAAAAAACCACCCACTGCCTGACCAGGAAGAATGAATCTAAAGCTGCCTGTAACTCTGTGAAACAGATATGGTGAGAAAAACCCTTCAAGGCTTTCACCATGTGTTAAGAGTTTAATTTACCTTTCAGCGTTCCTCCAGTAGTCACTCCCGTTTCAGTGTCACTTCCAGCATGACATTTGGAGTCACTTCTGGTTTCCCTAACTTACCCCAATGTTATGGGCATTGGAAGTGATGTCAGACATGACACACAGGGCAACATGTATGAACATTGGCGCTGACAGGCCGGTTCTAAATAGCTTTAAGGTTTTGTAGAATGCACCAGAATGTATGAAGCTGTTCTTCTGCAGGTCATAAATACAGGGCAGTGTAGAGCCAATACCACAAGTCTGGCTCAGGCACCACCTTTACCCTGGTCTGGCTGTTTCTTCTGCAGGTCATACATACAGGCAGTGTAGAGCCAATACCACAAGTCTGGCTCAGGCACCACCTTTACCTGTCTGGCTGTTCTTCTGCAGGTCATACATACAGGGCAGTGCAGAGCCAATACACAAGTCTGGCTCAGGCACCACCTTTACCCTGGTATGGCTGTTCTTCTGCAGGTCATACATACAGGGCAGTGTAGCACCAATACCACAAGTCTGGCTCAGGCACCACCTTTACCCTGGTCTGGCTGTTCTTCTACAGGTCATACATACAGGGCAGTGTAGAGCCAATACCACAAGTCTGGCTCAGACACCACCACCTTTACCCTTTTCTGGCTGTTCTTCTGCAGGTCATACATACAGGACATGTAGACCCAATACCACAAGTCTGGCTCAGGCACCACCTTTACCCTGGTCTGGCTGTTCTTCTGTAGATCATACATACAGGGCAGTGTAGAGCCAATACCACAAGTCTGGCTCAGGCACCACCTTTACCCTGGTCTGGCTGTTCTTCTGCAGGTCATACATACAGGGCAGTGTAGAGCCAATACCACAAGTCTGGCTCAGGCACCACCTTTACCCTGGTCTGGGCTGTTCTTCTGCAGGTCATACATACAGGGCAGGGTAGGGCCAATACCACAAGTCTGGCTCAGGCACCACTTTTACCCCGGTCTCGCTGTTCTGCAGGTCATACATACAGGGCAGGGTAGGGCCAATACCACAAGTCTGGCTCAGGCACCACCTTTACTCTGGTCTGGTGTTCTTCTGCAGGTCATACATACAGGGCAGTGTAGAGCCAATACCACAAGTCTGGCTCAGGCACCACCTTTACCCTGGTCTGGCTGTTCTACTGCAGGTCATGCATAGAGGGCAGTGTAGAGCCAATACCACAAGTGTGGCTCAGGCACCACCTTTACCCTGGTCTGTTCTTCTGCAGGTCATACATACAGGACAGTGTAGAGCCAATACCACAAGTCTGGCTCAGGCACCACCTTTACCCTGGTCTGTTCTTCTGCAGGGCATACATACATGGCAGTGTAGAGCCAATACCAAACAGTCTGGTTCAGGCACCACCTTTACCCTGGTCTGGCTGTACTTCTGCAGGTCATACATACAGGGCAGTTTAGGGTCAATACCACAAGTCTGGCTCAGGCACCACCTTTACCCTGGTCTGTTCTTCTGCAGGTCATACATACAGGGCAGTGTAGAGCCAATACCACAAATCTGGCTCAGGCACCACCTTTACCCTGGTCGGTTCTTCTGCAGGTCATACATACAGGGCAGTGTAGAGCCAATACCACAAGTCTGGCTCAGGCACCACCTTTACCCTGGTCTGGCTGTTCTTCTGCAGGTCATACATACAGGGCAGTGTAGAGCCAATACCACAAGTCTGGCTCAGGCACCACCTTTACCCTGGTCTGGCTGTTCTTCTGCAGGTCATACATACAGGGCAGTGTGGTGCCAATACCACAAGTCTGGCTCAGGCACCACCTTTACCCTGGTCTGGCTGTTCTTCTGCAGGTCACACATACAGGGCAGTGTAGAGCCAATACCAAAAGTATGGCTCAGGCACCACCTTTACCCTTGTCTGACTGTTCTCCTGCAGGTCATGTAAAGGGGGCAGTGTAGAGCCAATACCACAAGTCTGGCTCAGGCACCACCTTTACCCTGGTCTGGCTGTTTTTCTGCAGGTCATACATACAGTGCAGGGTAGAGCCAATACCACAAGTCTGGCTCAGGCACCACCTTTACCCTGGTCTGGCTGTTCTTCTGCTGGTCATACATACAGGGCAGTGTAGAGCCAATACCACAAGTCTGGCTCAAGCACCACCTTTACCCTGGTCTGGCTGTTCTTTGCAGGTCTTACATACAGGGCAGTGTAGAGCCAATACCACAAGTCTGGCTCAGGCACCACCTTTACCCTGGTCTGGCTGTTCTTCTGCAGGTCATACATACAGGGCAGTGTAGAGCCCATACCACAAGTCCGGCTCAGGCACCACCTTTACCCTGGTCTGGCTGTCCTAACTGTTCTGCGCCTAGATTTGGTGTCAAAGAATTATAAATTCTACTTCTATGAATGTGGTGCGAAGCCCCCAGAATGCCCCAAATCTTTGGCACATTACAAAGGCACTCATTGTGCCAAAGTTTGGAGTGCACCTGTTCATACATTCTTTTTGGCTCAAAGTACATCATAAAACTGGCACAGCCCCGTTCATATATGTTGCCTACAATGTCCAACATCAAGTCCAATGTCACTTCTGGTTTCTACAACATAAAGATAACCTAGGGAAACCGGAAGTGACGCCACGGCAGGAGCAATGCTCAAAGGTAATTTAATCCTCACCCCCAACCCTAATTTAGGCTTAGAGTTATGGTTAGTGTTAGATAAAATAAAAAACACTGGGTTTATAACTTCCAAAATCCAAATAGTTTCATAAATTAATGAACAAGTGTTGAGCAAAACAGGGACCTATTCAGAAACATTAGCGGTCAAACAATGCATGTTTATTACTAAAAGGGGAAAAGCAGCTTAAAGATACATCTGGTTATCTCCCCGTTATAGAAGGAATTGTAGGCCTGGTCTCATAGAGTTTAGTTTGTCAAGAGATGCTTTTGACCTTAGAAGGATCTTCTGACAATTGTATAATGTGTATGTAGTATAAGTTATTTCTGCATTTCATCACAGTGATATTAGAGTTTTCCTGATCAAGCCGTGTGTATCCAATAATGCAAAATGTTTTGAGGATTTGTTTGGCATTGTACATTGTATAATATTTTTTATCATCGATACGTCAGGAATTAGCACAGGTGATTGGGAACTGTGTTTGCTCTGTAGGCCAATGTGTTCAGGTCCATGACTCATAATAACTGTGTATAAGAGCTTCCTCTCCTACTATTGGCAGCAATCAGAGATCTTGAGAATAGAGAAGGAATTGTTACACAAAAGCTGCATAACTGTGTATTCTACAATGGTGAAGGTTTCTCTATATACAACTAGAACAGCACTATAATGTTATGGTGGTTTATCTAATGGTAGAATGTTCTACAGAAGATGTCTAGAGTTTCACAAGTTCCATAGAAATTTTCTTCGTAGAAAATAAGAATATATCCACATGAACACTAAGAAATGAAATTATTGACACTGTATAATATACAATACTCAAGAATAGTTTATTATACTGTAGCCATTGTATACAATATGTTAATGGATAGTGTAGCATTTTGTATTAGGGTCAAAGTGCAATTCAACCTTTAAAGGGTGTTTCAGGACTGATCAATGCTCGTTCGTCCATCGGGTTATGAGTAAAAATAGAAGAGGAGACTCATACTTTCCTCCCGGACGCTCCCGTTCACTCCCGGCTGCCGGTGCACTCATCACGGGATGAAGTAGTGAAGATCAATGTTCACGTGACAGCTCCAGCCAACTACAGGCCCGAGAGGTCACGTGCTATGATATTGTGGCCTGTAATTGACTGGAGCTGTCACATGAATGATGGACGTTCACTCCTTACTTTCTGGTTGAAAGCACCGGCAGCCCGGAGTGAACGGGAGCGTCCGGGAGGTAAGTATGAAGTTTCTCTTCTATTTTTATTCATACCCCGATGAAAGAATGAGCAATGTTGGGGCCCAGAAACCCCCTTTAATCTGAGCACTTTAGTCTGGGGCAGTCCAAACCAGAACCAGAGGGAGCAGAAAAGGTACAAAAGTGGCAGGCAAAAAACAGATGTCAAAAAGGTGGGGGAAAGGTCAGGAAATCCAAGTAAACTATCAGGGTGTAAAATGTTAGCTCAAGAACAAGTCTATTACAAGCACTGGACAAGAGGAAACGTGGTCTTCTTAAGCCCTTAAGCCGAACGCCTGAAAAGTAGTTAGTGACCAGCACATTTTTTTTAGTTTTTGCCTCTTACGTTTCAACAGTCGAAACTTTTTTATGTTTTCAATGACGCAGTCGTATGAGGCCTCGTTTTATTTGGGACAAGTTGTACTTTTTGTGGGAATAGTTGAAGCTCACTTATAAATTATTGCAGAATTTTTTTTAAATTTTTTTTTAATTTGTTTTCAATTTTTTTTAATTTTTTTTTTTACACCATTCACATTTTACACTTAATAACCTATTAGATTCATTCTACAGGTTATTTCGGTCGTGTAGATACCTAATATGTGTAGGTTTTTTTTGTTTTGTGTAATGTATGCACAATTATTTTTTTTATTAAATATTTAGTTTTATTTTATTATTTATTTTATTTCTTTTTTCTTCACTATTTAATGTTTTTTATGCCCGACACCATAAGATGGCAGGCGGTCGTTAACGGGTTAAGGGATGTCAGAGTCCGGTTCTAAGATGAGATAGGACAGGCCCTCTGACATCCTGACCACACAGAACCAAGGCAGACAGGCAAGAAAGGTGAGTGGCACAGGCAACTGTCACTCACCAGTCAGGCAGAACAATCTGCAGCCCTGCCTTGGTCTAGCAAAGAACCAGACAGGTGTGGCCGAGCTGTCAATCAAAGACAGAATCGGAGCATATTCAGACAGTGCCAAAACCTGCAGCCAACAGATACAATCATGGCCAAAAGCATTGCCTGCCATACCTTACGGACAGAGGGCTGCGGCACCTGAACCGGCATGGTCATGACAGAACCTCAATAACAACAGCATATTGTCATAGAGACAAAGCGCCTTTAGGACAGTACGGGCAGTACTCCTGTCAGGAGCCATGGTGAAATTTAAGCAAGAAGGTGGCCCACTGATATGGTGCAAAATAGGAACAAGCAATGGGGGGCCCAGATGCCTTGGCTGTCTGGGTCACTGAAACTACTCATGGCAACCATGCATAAAAAATTATGTCGTGTATCACCCCCATTGTGAATCTCAAACTCTTCCAGTTTTTGAAGAAGATATTAACTCCAGGACATAAAAAGTTACGGCAGACATAGGTATTTTGTGACCTGGTTGGAGCTTAATCTATGTATTTTAGCCCATATTTTAACAGCCACTTACACCATATCTCATCTGTAAGGATCAACTTGAGTTAGTCCCTAGAAGAGAAGCCTTGGGCAATACAATGGGAACTCTTTCTCTTATACATAAGGACCCACTCTCAAAAAAAAACAATGTGTTTAATCTGATGCTGAAAAGACTTTTCATAGGTTTCCTGGGGCAACAATAATGCAGATAGACCTTGACCACCAACTGGATCCTAAAATTATACCATGTATCATCTGCACAAGTCCTTGTTAATCAACTTTGATTCGTTTCCATTATACAAAAAAATGATCATTCTTTGGGATAAGATTACTGAAAAATGTAAGCCCTTCTCATTACCAGGCCTGTAGACTCACCTATCACACAACTCTCAATTTCCCTTGCGTCTCGAAAGGAACATTTTTCTTTGCTTAATCCAGATATACAGTACTCATCCCCAAATGTGAGATGTTTACAATTCCCCAGGCTGAAGGCATTAGCTCAGTTTGCCTTTGGCCAACTACCGAACTTCTTTTTTTTCCTTGAATCCTCCTGCTTCGGGAACTGTGGCTTAAAATCCTTTGAGAGTTAGTCGAAACTTCCCATGTCATCAAGTTTCTCTGCTCTATGGATTGCTGATTAAGGTAAGGGTTCAATAAGAGACTGCGCTGTACTATGCCACATGCAAGAATGAGTTACAGTATACAAAGCCTTTTCCAGTCAAAATTGGGATAAGGTGACCCAATTAGATACAAGCTCACACTTTCCTGTAAATTACAGGAGACTGACTTTCAAAAACTTACAAAACGGTGCAGGACTCTATCAGTTATATGAAATATTCCCCATTGAGTCTTCCGATGCACCTCGCACTCATATCTGGTAGGTGTGTCCATCTTTGAGATGCCATTATCCATGTACAGTGCTTTGTTAAAAAAATACCAATGTGTCATACTTTCTATAATAGCAGAATCTCCCTGTCCCAATAAGAAGGGCGTGCCAGACATTTTCCTATGTCAGGACTTTAATTATCCTAAGACTTTGGAGATTTTTCCATACAAGCCAAAAATCAGGTAAACCCTGACTCTTTAAAACTAATTTCTTTCAGAAACTACCCATCATTCCAGGATTAGGAAAGAGGAATTTAATCATTCCAATCTTGCTTTGAGAGTGTGACTTATCATTTGTTCCTTCCCTTTGTTTCTCCCAATTTTTGTTTTCTTTCTATTTCCCTGGTCCCTTGCTCTCTATGGTCTCTATACCATTTATGCCTCTTGTTTGCCCCATAATCTCTGTTGCATACTTCACTTTCCACAGCCATGGATTAGCCTCATTAGATTGTCTCTTAGCTACTGAAGTTACATGTCACTTACATTGTTTTTTTGGGACCTAAATTTCAAAACCCCATTGAAAGAATTATGCACCATAATGTGTTAATTAGGGTGTGTATTCCTATTAAAGACAATGGAAGGCATATCATACCTGGTCTCTTCTTACATTCACATATCAAAATACACATAACTAATATGTATTTTCTTGTGATTTGTTCTGCTTCATGTTAATGAAAACCTATTAAATCACAAAATTACAAGAGACAATCATGTTTCACTTCAGACAATTCATAACCATCTACATCATCTACATCATCTACCATCCACATCATCGTGGTCTGCATGCTAGTCGCCCAGCAAGGGTATCTGACCGGTTCCTGACATGGCTGACGCATAGCGCTCTCCTTGTCGTCTCCAACATCGTTGGCTGCCATCATTTCTGCTCAGAGTGAATTGACTTTCATCACTGAACAGAAATGAGGACCACTGGTCCCTCATCCAGCGTAAATGCTTCCTGGCCCATGCAAGACGATGATGACTGTGCCTGGTGGGTGGTCAGGTGCCCTTGCTGGTCGTCTAGCATACAGACCACGCTGATATATGAATGGTCTGTAGTGACACTTGGTTGTCTCTCACCTCCCTTAAACATGCCTGGAGTTGTGTGGCAATCATTATCTGGTCCCGCAGGGCATTGGTTACAATGAAGCACTTATCAGTGTTTGATGGATCCAAAGGATGTCCACTTCTTTGCCTTTCTGTGACTCTTCCAGTCTCTCTGTTTCTCTGTTGTAGCCTGCAGATGACACTCTGGGACACTCTAAGCTCAGTGGCCACTTCCGTCTGAGAGCATCCTGCCTGAAGCTTCGCAATGGATCAGCAAGTTGTGCAAAAAGTACTGAAACATTGAACAGTTGAACATGTGCATTCAAATGTTAAGCGATGGTCTCATTTAGTTGAATTAAAAAACAATTCTCCAGGTGTGTATACACAGTTATACACAGAAAATGTAAAGAGAAACTTATGGAAAGAAAGGAAAGTGTACCTTATTATATACTGTATATACAGAATCTCACAAAACTGAGTACACCGCTCACATTTTCATGGGACAACACTGAGGATATGACACTTTGAAACAATGTAAAATAGTCAGTGTACAGCTTGTATAACAATGTAAATTTGGTGTGCCCTCAAAATAACTCAACACGCAGTCATCAATGTCTAAGCCACGGGCAACAAAAGTGAGTACACCCCTAAGTGAAAATGGACAAATTGTGCCAAATTTGCCATTTTCCCTTCACAGTGTCATTTGACAGGTGTGAATGGAGAGCAGGTGTGTTAAATTTGTTTTTATCACTCTCACACTCTCTCATACTGCTCACTGGAAGTTCAACATGACACCGCATGGCAAAGAACTGTCTAAGGATGTGAAAAAAAAGAATTGTTGCTCTACATAAAGATGGCCTAGGCTATATAAAGATTGCCAACACCCTGACACTGAGCTGCAGCATGGTTTAACAAGACCATACGCCGCATAGTGCATCAAATTGGTCTGCATGGTTGTTGTCCTAGAAGGAAGCCTCTTCTAAAGATAATGCACAAGAAAGCCTGCAAACAGTTTGCTGAAGACAAGCAGACTAAGGACATGGATTACTGGAACCATGTCCTGTGCTCTGATGAGACCAAGATAAACTTTTTTGGTTCAGATGGTGTCAAGCGTGTGTGGCGGCAACTAGGTGAGGAATAGAGAGAAAACTGTGTCTTGCCTACAGTCAAGCATAGGGGTGGGAGTGTCATGGTTTGGGGATGTATGAATGCTGCCGGCTGTGGAGAGCTACAGTTCATTGAGGGAACCATGAATTCCAACATGTACTGTGACCTACTGAGGCAGAGCATGATCCGTTCCCCTTGTAAACTGGGCCGCAGGGCAGTATTCCAACATGATAACGATCCCAAGACGGCCACTGCCTTGCTAAAGAAAATGAGGGTAAAGGTTCTGGACTGGCCGAGCATGTCTCCAGACCTAAACCCTATTGAGCATCTGTGGGGCATCCTCAAATGGAAGGTAAAGGAGCACAAGGTCTCTAACATCCACTTGCTCCATGATGGCGTGGAGGAGGGAAGAGGATTCCAGTGGCTGCAGCCTGTGAAGCTCTAGTGAACTCCATGCCCAAGAGTGTTAAGGCAGTGCTGGAAAATAATGGTGGCCACACAATATTGACACTTTGTGCACAATTTGTCCATTTTCACTTAGAGGTGTACTCACTTTTGTTGCCAGCAGTCTAGACATTGCCCCTGTGGGCATGACTGGGCATGGTGAGTGACAGTTGTCATAGAGACCACTACAGAGCAGTTCTGCTATGTACTGATCTCTATTGTATCAGTGATCTGAAGATCACTGATACAAGTTCCCTACGGGGAAAAGTAAAAAAAATGTGAAAAAGTAAAAAAAAATGTAAAACACAAATATAAAAAAGAAATAAAAAAACAACAATAAAAACACGTACACCCTTTTCCCCTTTACAAACTGCAATCGGCCCAATAAATAAAGTATGCATATTTGGTATTGCCGTGTGCGTAATGACCTACCCTATAAATCTGTCATGTTTCATCAACTGAAAAGGGAAAGAAGTTCCTCAATCTGTTAGAGGATAATTTTATGGGGCAGTTTGTGGAGGAACCCACTAAAAGTGATCCTCTGTTGGATCTGGTACTTTCTAACAAAGCAGAACCTGTTGGAGCGGTCACGGATTCTGAAAATCTAGGTAACAGTGACCACAATATAATTCATTTTAGCGTAAACTGGAAAAAAGAAAAACAGAGCAGGAGGGCAAAAACATTTAATTTTAAAAGGGCCAAATTTTCCTTATTGAGGGACGCAATACAGGACATAGACTGGGAGCAGCTATTAGCAAATAGTGATATAGAAGCCAAATGGGAAAGCTTTAAATATACTTTGGGGAAATTTATTGCAAAATATATTCCTATGGGTAACAAGTATAGGCGACTAAAATTAAAACCAACATGGCTTCTACCGTCTGTTAAGAGGGCAATAAACAATAAAAAAGGGCATTTAAAAAATATGTCAGAGGGGTCGTCATCAGCCTTTGAAAATTACCGAGAGCTTAATAAAATCTGTAAAAAAGTGATAAAAGCAGCTAAAATTCAAAATGAAAGGCAGGTGGCCAAGGACAGCAAGACTAACCCCAAAAAAATTCTTCAAGCATATAAATGCCAAAAAGCCGAAGTCAGAGCAAGTAGGACCCTTAAAAACCTGTGATGGGGTGCTGGTCACTGGGGACCAGAAGAAGGCAGAGGTACTAAATAGGTTCTTCAGCTCAGTATATACTATCAATGAAAAAGTAGTTGATGGGGTGGGCCAAGTGCAGATGTAGGTGGTGCCAGTACTGTTAATAGATCATCTGCTATAATTAATTGGCTCAGTGTAGAAAAAGTCAAAGTCAAGTTAAATAAACTAAATTTGAACAAGGCTCCAGGCCCTGATGGCATACACCCAAGAGTTCTTAAAGAGCTTAGCTCGGTTATCTCTGTGCCCCTGTACATGATATTTAGAGATTCCCTGGTGACTGGTATAGCACCAGGAGACTGGCGCAAGGCAAATGTAGTTCCCATCTTCAAAAAAGGCTCCAAGTCTTTCCCAGGTAATTATAGACCAGTAAGTTTAACATCTGTTGTGGGAAAAATGTTTGATGGGCTCATAAGGGACTATATACAGGAGTATGTGGACAAATACAATATTATTAGTGATTGCTAGCATGGATTTACTAAGGACAGAAGCTGTCAGACCAATCTGATCTGTTTTTATGAAGAGGTGAGTAGAAGTCTGGATAGCGGGGCAGCTGTGGATATTGTGTTTTTAGACTTTGCAAAGACGTTTCACACTGTCCCACATAAGCGTTTGTTAGGTAAACTAAAATCCATTGGGTTAGAGATAATGGTGTGTAGTTGGATTAAAAACTGGCTGTCGGATCGTACTCAGAGAGTGTTCGTAAAGGACTCCTTCTCTGAGTGGTCCCAGGTTGTGAGTGGTGTGTCGCAGGGCTCAGTATTGGGTCCTCTCTTATTTAATGTATTTATTAACAATATAGTGGAAGGGATCAATAGCACGGTTTCAAATCTTGCAGATGACACCAAGCTATGCAGGGTAGTGCAATCTATGGAAGATGCTCATAAATTGCAAGCAGACCTGGACACACTGAGTGCCTCGGCATCCACTTGGCAAATGACGTTCAATGTGGATAAATGTAAGGTTCTGCATCTGGGGAGAAATAATCTACAGGCATCATATGTCCTAGGGGGAGAAAAACTTGGAGAATCACTTGTTGAGAAAGATTTGGGCGTTTTTGTAGATAGACTACAGAACAGCATTCAGTGTCAATCAGCTGCCTCTAGGGCAAGTAAGATATTGGCGTGTATTAAAAGAGGCATGGACTCGCGGGACAAGGATGTAATTCTACTGCTGTACAAAGCATTGGTGCGACCTCACTTAGAATATGCTGTTCAGTTCTGGGACCCAATTTATAGAAGAGATGTAATGGAGCTAGAGAGAGTGCAAAGACGAGCAACCAAACTTATAAGGGGAATGGAGCATCTTAGTTATGAGGAGAGGTTAGTAGAATTGAACTTATTTAGTCTTGAGAAAAGATGGCTTCGGGGGTACATGATTTATTTATATAAATATATAAATGGTCCCTACAAAAAGTATGGGGAAAAATTATTTCAAGTGAAGCCCCCTCAAAAGACAAGGGGACATTCCCTTCGCCTAGTGAAAAAAGGATTCAATCTCCAGAGGAGAAGGGCGCTCTTCACTGTAAGAACTGTGAATCTGTGGAATAGCTGCCTGAGGAGCCGGTCACAGCAGGAACTGTAGAGAGTTTCAAGAAATGCTTAGATACCTACCTGGAACTGAAGAATATTAATGCGTATGTAGCTATGTAAAATTCTTGATCCTGGCTGGTGGAGGCTCTGGGGTCAGAGATGGGGTCTCCACTGGAGCAGACTGGTTCTTGTCTCTCTCTCTTCACCCACATTTTCTCCACCCTTGGTTGAACTTGATGGACACGTGTCTTTTTTCTACCATACTAACTATGTAACTATGTAACTATGTAACTATGTTAATTAACCCGCACAGTGAACGGCGCAAAAAAAAATCACAGAATTGCGATTTCTGTTTATCCCGCAGCACATAAAATGGAATAAAAAGCGTTCAATAAACGCTAAAGTGTTACCAATTGAAACTTCAGCTCTGTATACAGAAAAAAGTTATGGCGATCAGAAGATAGTGATTCATAAATATTGTTTTACATAATAAAAACACATTTTTTAAAGCGCTTCAACATGTATAAATTCAGCATTAATTGTTGTACATTTCTGCCCCTCCCCCCAAAAAAACAGAACAAAAAACACACCGTGTGAAAGCACCCTAAAGCTGGCTGTGGCTGTGAAACTGCATAGTGACAAAACCCAGTCCGGTGAGTTTGCTTAGGCTAGGAAATTTCCATTTATGTACATGTAGCTGCAATATTCAGCCACCATTAAATGTTCCAACAGTTTGAAATAAAGCACACAGTAAATAAAGTTAACACACATAAAAAACCACCATAGGACAGCCATAAAATAGATGAGACAACCATAAATACAACTCTTTAAAGAATTATGTAAGAATAGGTTTTTATAGCAATAAAACAAAATTTTGGCATACACAGTTATAGAATACAAAAAGCTCTGTGCACAAAAGATTATGTAAGGTGAAGTGCAGCAATAAATAATGCACTGTCGAGATTTGTGGATCAAAGAACCTAGGAGCACAGATGTGATCGGTAAGAATTGTGATAAAGATCAGATAAATATTCTCCACGTGTTCTAGAAGATTTTATTCTATGTCATCTTCCTTCACGCAAGCTCTAGGTAACAGATCATGCTGAGGCTTATTGATTCTCTAAAGCTGTAGGACTCCTCAGAAGTGTCTGTGGTTGTAGTTCAGATGAAATATTAAGAAACATGAACAATAATATGGGAACAACAAACAGAACCACAATACGGTTTCTAGTAAGGAAACGTTTGGAACATTCACATTTTCAAGTCTGTGAAGTAATTCTCCATGTGACCATAGAAGACGGGAGCTACCTCACCATGACCTGAATTTGTGTGAGCATTCATCACATGAAGGGCTATGTTCCACCAGGCGTCCAGAACATTTGCATGACCTGCATCTTCTCCAGAAAGAAACACAAAGAACCCTGACAGCTTTGTTTTTCTAAAAAAATATATATATGTCCTGTAACTGTTAAATCAACTAATCTACCATGAGGGCTTTACACAGAGCTTTTTATTTCTTTATTTTTTTTAAAATACCACTACAGTTTAAGCTAAAGCCAGACATGAATCCAACCAGAAGAAGAAGAAGAATTCCTTGCTTTGTATTACCGTCTCTTTCAGGTGTACTCCTGGATTTGGTTTAACTCCTTAAGGACTTTGCATTTTATTTGGTTGACACGTTAATTTTTTTCACCTTGCCTTCAAAGAGCCATAATTTTTTTATTTTTCCACCTACCTAGACATATGAGGTTTTTATTCTGCAGGACAAGGTGTACTTTCTAATGATGTTATTCACCATACCATAGAATATAGCGAGAAACCGCAAAAAAATTGGGACAAAATGTGAAAAAAAACTTAATTGCGCTGAGTTTTTTTTTTTTTTTTAGGACATTCACTCTTCGGTATAGATCATGGGTCTCAAACCGCGGCCCTCCAGCTGTTGGGAAACTACAACTCCCATCATGCATTTACATAATCTATAACAGTGGGCATGATGTGAGTTGTAGTTTCCCAACAGCTGGAGGGCCGCAGTTTGAGACCCCTGGTGTAGATGATACGTTGTCTGAATTCTGCAGGTTGATGTGAATCCGGCAATACCGAACAGGCAGGATTTTAATTATGTTTTGGTACCGTAAATAAAATCCAAACATTTTCGATTTTTGAAATTTGCACCGCAGTGCCATTTTGTGAGACCAATAACTTTTTTGTACTAACACCTACTGGGCGGAGTGCGGGTGCATTTTTTTGTGGCCTGTAGTGTACTTTTTATTGGTACCAGTTTGTAATACATGCGACTTTTTTATCAACTCCATGAAATGACCAAAAAAAACCCCGCAATTTTGGCATTTGGAATTTTTTTTTCTTCTACGGTGTTCAGCGTGCGGGACAAATTATGTTATATTTTAATAGATCGAACATTTGGGATGCGACGATACAAAATATGTGTAACTTTTTTATTATTTTATCTTTTTTATTTGTGAAATGGCAAAAAGGGGTGATTTGAACTTTTAATATTTTTTAATTTTTTTTACACATTAAAACATTTTTTTTTTTTTTTACTTTAACTTTGAGTCCCCCTATGGTGCTTCACCACTATAGGGCGTGATCATTTATACAGCATAATGCATTGCATTAGAGTGTACAAAGATGGTGGTTTTACAACTTCCTGTCTGGGGCAGGAAGTAGTAAAACAGAAAACATGGCAGCAATGGAAGCCTTCTCAAGGCTTCCAGCTGCCATGTTAACCAATCGGAACCCCAGGTGTTCCGATCGGAGTGAGGTAGAGTGCGCTGCACTGTTTCTCCTTCATTTAGGCACTGCGGCCATGTTTGCCTTGGCATCTAAATGGTTAAACAGCGTGAGATGATCATCCCACGCTGTAATCTCCGGGTGTTAGCTGCAATTAGCAGCTAAAAACCGGCAGCTATGTAGCAGGATTGCGCCTCGTACTCATATATCCAGGGTCGTTAAAGAAACTTTAGTGCCGTTTTCCAAAGAAAGGCTGCATGTAACTACCCTAAATAATACAATTAATAGTCCAACAAAGGATAAGCAGTTTTATCGACCTACTTACACCTTGTTTTCTGTGAACAGACTTTTGATCACCCAACTAGCTTTATGAATAAGGCCTCGAATTACTCTACCTGGCACAATATTTAGACACTGTGGGCCTTATGTATGAAAACTGTCCAGCAGTAAGACTGTCCTTGTTGCCCATAGCAACTAATCAGTGCACATAGTGACCAATCAGAGCTCATAGCAACCAATCCAAGCTCATAGCAACCAATCAGAGCCCATAGCAACCAATCAGAGCCCATAGCAACCAATCAGACCTCATAGCAACAAAGCAGAGCTCATAGCAACCAAGCAGAGCTCATAGCAACCAATCACACCTTTGATTGGTTGCTATGAGCTCTGATTGGTTGTTATGAAGTCTGATTGGTTGCTATGAGCTCTCATTGGTTGTTATGAAGTCTAATTGGTTGCTATGGGCTCTGATTGGTTGATATGGGTTTTTATTGGTTCCTACGATCTCTGATTGGTTGCTATGGGCTCTGATTGGTTGCTACGGGCAACAAAGACAGTCTTACTGCTAGAGAATTTTCATACATAAGGCCCTGTCTTTTTAAAGCCTTGCACCTCCATATAAACTGGAGAATGCCAATCTAACAAAGTCTTCAGCTGTCTGAGACTTTGTGTCCCCAACTGGAAACCATTTTGGAGTCAATCATTTGCCCCTTTGGTCTAGTTCTTATGGGATGATTCACAAATAACCTATTTTACCTTATTAAATGATATGTCTGATATATAGGTGGATGTAGACATGGTCTGTATAGATGCAGATTGGGCCCTCAAGATTATTGCCTACCTTAGGCCAAAGCTGCCTGGTCAAAACTCAGTTGAAAACTAATCAGACTGCTTTCATTTAAAAGCAATGTTGGTGACCACAGAAACTTATTTCTTAAGAGACCTTACTGGTGTGCAGGGGCGTCGCTAGGCAGATTCACTCGGGGCTCATGACCCGAATGAATCTGCCTGCGCCCCGAGTCTCGGCGGCTCCAGGCCGCTGCCCTGGGCCGGGAGCGCGCTTGGGTGCGGGCACCGCCCGCAATCTCTAACTGTGCGGCCGTTTCCAAGCGGCCGCCCAGTCAGAGTCGGGGAGGAGGCAGGATGGATCGGTACCGTCCTGTCTTCCCCCTGTATGTACGGCGCTTGGTAAGCGCTGTAAATAAACGTCGGCGTACAGGGGATGTGACGCGCCGCTTTCATCACCCCCCTGCGACGCTGGCATCCTCTAATCTGGCAGTTCTGCCGGCCGAGGAGGTCCCGGGCCCCGCTAGACGGCGCAAGCAGCGTGATGACATCACGCTGCTTACACCGCTCTCAAGCTGCAGGACCAGGACGCGCGGACCGTGCTGAGGTAAGTAGGGTTTTTTATTTTATTTTTATTAGCTAAGGGGGGCATACTACTGGCTGGGGGGCATATTGGCTAAGGGGGGGCATACTACTGGCTGGGGGGCATATTGGCTAAGGGGGGCATACTACTGGCTGGGGGGCATATTGGCTAAGGGGGGCATACTACTGGCTGGGGGGCATACTACTGGCTGGGGGGCATACTACTGGCTGGGGGGCATATAACTGGCTGGGGGGCATATAACTGGCTGGGGGCATATCACTGGCTGGGGGGCATATTAATGGCTGGGGGGCATATTGGCTAAGGGGGGCATACTACTGGCTGGGGGGCATATTACTGGCTGGGGGGCATACTACTGGCTGGGGGGCATATTGGCTAAGGGGGCATACTACTGGCTGGGGGGCATACTACTGGCTGAGAGGCATACTACTGGATTAGAGGGACATATTACTGGCTGGGGGGCATACTACTGGCTGGGGGGCATATTGGCTAAGGGGGGCATACTACTGGCTGGGGGGCATATTACTGGCTGGGGGCATATTGGCTAAGGGGGGCATATTACTGGCTGGGGGGCATATTAATGGCTGGGGGGCATACTACTGGCTGGGGGCATATTAATGGCTGGGGGGCATACTACTGGCTGGGGGACATATTACTGGCTGGGGGACATATTACTGGCTGGGGGGGCATATTACTGGCTGGGGGGCATACTACTGGCTGGGGGGCATATTAATGGCTGGTGGGCATATTACTGGCTGGTGGGCATATTACTGGCCGGGGGGCATATTAATGGCCGGGGGGCATATTACTGGCTGGGGGGCATATTAATGGCTGGGGGGGCATATTAATGGCTATGGGGGGCATATTAATGGCTAAAGGGGACATATTACTGGCTAAAGGGGGCATATTATTGGCTAAGGGGGCATATTATTGGCTAAGGGGAGCATATTATTGGCTAAGGGGAGCATATTACTGGCTAAAGGGGGCATATAACTGGCTGAGGAGGGCATATTACTGGATAAGGGGAGCATATTGCTGGCTAAAGGGGAGCATATTACTGGCTAAAGGGGACAGTAACCTGGCTACAGGGGGCATATTACTGTCTAAAGGGGGCAGTAACCTAGCTACAGAGGGCAGTAACCTGGCTAGAGGTGCTAATGACTTGACTAAAGGGGGCTACTACCTGGCTACAGGGGTCAAATATTTACCTACATGGTGGTAATTATTACCATTTGGGCCACTATAGATGGGGAGTTTGTATACAGATAGGAATTTGCAGAGAAATGCTGATAAAATGAGGAGTCTAAGATGTTTGTTTTGTACATTCTACAGTGAAGAGTTGTGGACGGTAGAAGTCGTCATGGCGTCTGGGACAGATGGAGAAGAAGAGAAATAGAACAACTCTTCAGCGGCGTCTCCTGTGAGTCACTAAATGTAACTGCAGTGTAATCACTGATATTTCTTTTGAGCCTACATACAACTAGTATCTATCACTATATGGTTACTGTATGGAGGTGGTATATGTACAACTGATGTCACATGTGGGGGGTTGCGCTTGGTCAGGGTCTAGCAGAATTATTTGAACCTTAAGTAGTAATAGTTTTGGGTCTTGGTTTTGTATGTTTTTTTCTACTAACAATGAGTCGTCTGGTCTACTTGCTCCATGTATAGGTGTATTTTTTGGTGATTGTCACTGTCATACATAGGTGAGAGGTTTTGAAAAAATAAATTTGTCAGGCCTGATTTTCATTGTACAGTGACTGCTGAGGAGATGGACAGGATCTATGTGGAATATGCAGAAAAATTTGTGACAGGAACAAAAGTTTTTTCTCTGTAAAAATACATCCGCAGCTCACAATGAAGAGCGAAAAATGCCACGTGAACCCCGCCCTACTGAGAAAAACACAAAGGGCCCGAGCCCCGGATGTTTTGGGACCCTAGCAACGCCCTTGCTGGTGTGGTTGCAGACACTACAGGAGCTTAGGTGACAACAGGGCTGAGGAAGGTTACCTATGAAGGCTGAGGCAGCTATGCACTGTTACCTCCCCTCTGTCCACAGCATGGACATACGTCTTTTTGCTGTGCAAAGTACGTAGTTACATAGCTCCAAATAGGACCTTAAGGCCCTATTCTTACGACCATGTCTCAGCTCAATGAACGATCTTTTGGTGCTCTGCTGAGCCAGTCTGACCTTTGTCTATGTAGTTGGTCTATTAAACGAGTGGTACATTTGATGATGGGGGGTTGTTTCACAGTATCGAGGACATCTTGTAAGTTCTTTAATATTACCAGTTACATTTTGCATTGTGAGTGAATAATTAGACTGACATGTAGCCTCTTAGTTAACTTGTGTCTTACTTAACAATATTTAAACATGCGAGATCATAGACTTTCTGTAGCAAAATAAAACAATTATCTCCATTATCTATCTAACAAAAAAAATATTTTTTTTATGATGCCCACATGTAATATTACCTGGCACATTAGATATAATCTGAAGCAAGAATCCTTTACAGCATGACAAGCTAATTTACTTTCATTGGCAATGCAAATAGAATGAGAAGAGTAATCTAGACTTACCAAAATCAGAGCAGATTATTATATCTAAATTTGAAGAAAAAAAAAAACCTTGTTCAGAACTAGTGATCCAATTTTAGCATTTTGTATTACTTTTCACTCTGTACATTAATAATCTTCCTTTATATTATTCCAACATATTCCACAGCACATTACATTTCAAGGGGTACAAAAATTAGATATTTCAAGGAAACAAAAAAATTAGCAATTCAAACAATAGGAGTGAGGGCCCTATTTACAAGAGCTTAGTGCCTACAAAGAAGTAGGGGTGACACAAGAGGTAAAAGTGCTTGTGCTGTACAATGGTTCAGCCATCATTTATATGGAATAGGATATCTAACATACATGGGTGTAAATAGAGAATCCTGACCCCATAGCAAACTTTTGGATGGGCCCCAACCCTACTAGTTCCTCCCCCGACCACAAACATTTACCAGTAGCTCCTAATGATAGTCATGCATTTAACAGATAATACAAGGAGCAAATACATCCCCATACATATTCCTATTGTACTGCTACCAAGCAAATCCCACTATACCAAGACCAACATTACCAATAACACTACTACATATGGACCTGATTATACCACCAGAACACAACCCCATTACCACCCTTCATCCATTACTTGCTGTGGTATTCAGATATGTATCTTTCTCTTTCATTTCTGAAACAAAAAGTTGTCCTGTGACTTACATGACTTACAATATATATATATATATATATATATATATATATATATATTTATATATATATATATATATATATATATATATATTATACACACGTGTCCGGTATCCATTTGCAACCAAGATACTGCCACTATATGATTGGATGACCGCATGACACACTAAGGCCTTAATATATGTGGGCTAGTAGATGGGGACTTGAAAAAACTA